>OY813001.1:86352487-86537487 GCA_963681545.1 Germaria angustata | reverse complement strand
AAAATTTGTTTGACCAGCGACCATGTTCGGGTTTAATCGTAACTTGAGGTATATTTTAACAATTCATTGGTAAACAGCCGATTTCTGGGTTTTTCAGCAGTTATACAAATTTATATTTTAACTGCAACAATTCTGCTGACGCGACGAAACACATTGGTGTTGCACAATTCCGATCTAGCCAGCAGAGTCTGTTGCGTGTATTTCGTACAAAAAAAAATAAGTTGCCAAAGCGCGATGCTTCAATAGTTGTCTCGAGTGTATTGTCAACTCAATGTGTGTATTAAATTCAATATAAATGCGTCTTTGTTGATTTGAAGTATTTCAAATCAACCCTCGTTATAAAGTTCAAAGTAATATGTTGTTATATTATAATGAAAACGCAATACGCGTGCACTATAAAATCGCTATAGTGAAAGTGCTGATAGTATGAAATTGGGCATAAGATTTTAAACAAAAATATGTAAAATACGGATTACAATAAATAAACAGATTAAGCAAAGATGACAAATGATTTTAAATTAAAATTACAATATAAATTAAAACTGAAAGTCTGTTTCACAACATTAGCACATACGTATGGGTTTTCGGGTCATTGGAGCATCCGTGGGAATGAAACGGAGGATCCTGCTTAGCCTTGGATAAAAAAGACTCATATTCCATTGGCTGAGCTGTCAAACTTAAGCTATGAAAGATAGCAGCCTTAGCTATTCGCCACTGAAAACTTTATGAAATGGAACGAAATGGGAGGGCTTTGATCCAGCATTTCCTCTACTGACAGCATCTAAGGGAACCAATAGGAATTATTTCGCCCGTTTGAAAAAATTCCTCTCAATCGAGGATCCATTCTTGATATGCCAAGTGAACGAGTCCACTATTATTAAGGCGCAAATGAATTTCTTTCTTAAATTTTTCAGCATGAGAAAAAAATAATTTTCAATTGTACTTAATCAATATCACTGTGTGTAATTTTTTAAGTCGTGGCAAAATAACCATATACGGACACCACTACGTGATTAAAGACTAAAAAAAAAGACCCCTGTCTCCCAATTTTTTCCAAAGCACTAGCACTTTTTTTATGGGCCGCCAAAGATTTGGGGCCTCGGTATCATTTTCGCAAAAAAGTGATCATTTTCTCGGGCTCATATCTTGCAAACCGTTCCGAATTTCGATTTACTCTCTGAGGCAAACTTGTAGCTCTTGTCATAAAGAACAAAAATTACGAACATATAAAATCAAAAAAAACTTCACCTTCCAGATAAAAATCGCAGAAAACTTAAAAAAATTCGATTTTTTTTACCTTTTTCTCTTGTTCAGGTCCATAGGTAGCAAGGATTCAAGGAAACAATCAACTACAAAAATTTACCTAAGACCTCAATAAACAAATTTCTACAACATATAAACTTCCTGGGAATAATTCTGAACACCGTTTTTTAATTTCATTTGTTTTATGCATGCATAGCAACTGGTTGCATCATGATCACCTGGGCGATTAATCCAGTTTACCGGCTTACAATACTTCATAGTACCTCTGCCTCCACTCAACCATGCCATGAGATTGTTATAACATTGGCGACACACTGTATTAGGTGTGTAATTTTCACCGGTCAAGTCCACTTCGTCGAAAAACAATGTATATGCTCTTTTGAATTCAATAGTTAAAAGATTCTTTTCCTTTTAAAATCTTGTAGATGTTTTTTTTTTCTGGTTTGATGACCGCAAACGTAGCAAAATAAATCAATTTTTTCACACTGCATAATGAAACTGTCAGTTGACACTGTTGTGTACGAATTATGTTGTAGCACTTTATATAACTTTCACCGCGTCACTTTTTTCACTTTTGCGGCTACCTAAGCGCTACCTAAACGGTGTTCAGAATTATTCCCAGGGAGTTTATATGTTGTAGAAATTTGAGTATGAGCCCGAGAAAATGATCACTTTTTTGCGAAAATGATACCGAGGCCCCAAATCTTTGGCGGCCCATAAAAAAAAAGTGCATGACTTTGGGAAAAATTGGGAGACACGGGTCTTTTTTTAGTCTTTTATCACGTAGTGGTGTCCGTATATGGTTATTTTTTTTTTCGTGTTGCACTGTGTATTTATAGTAAGCATAGCCCGGGCTGCCTTTTCAAAGTGAAAATAGACTAGGACTGTATATACGAGCACATATAAAAGTCAGCCCGAGTTTTGTCTTCTCTAAATGCTGATGGCTATTTAGAGAAGAAACTTGAAAATTTTAATTTTATATGCTGAAAATATATATTATATCTATATATATAAAAATAAGTCCGTATATGTACGTCGCCGAACTAATCATAAACGCGTCGAGCGATTTCAACCAAACTTATACACTACGTAGGCAGTGGCCCATATATGGTTTATATGAAGTTTGGTTAAAATCCGATAACGCATGTGTGTGCGGTGCGTATGTGTGCCGTGCGAAGCAGGCAACGGGCCCGCTAGTATTATAATATATATATATATATATATATATATATATATATATATATATATATATATATATATATATATATATATATATATATATATATATATAAAAATTACGTGTATGTTCGTGATCGCTAAACTCAAAAACTTCTGCACCGATTTTTACCAAACTTTATATACATGCTCTATGGGGCGTGAGGAGTGTTTCTGTGTAGTTTGAAGTTCGTCCGACAGATGGCGCAATATTTAATTTTTTTTTGGCCTATAGAGATTAGCGCGATAAGCCTATGCTGTGTTTCGCTGAAAGCGTTGGGTCCTTGGGTCCAGCGTGTAGTGGCGTTAATTAGCCTGATACCGGTATTTGAACAATAATTGCTATGGCGATTTAGTGCACCTTTCATTCTTCTTCGCAATATCAATCCGCCATGGCTTTGCAACGAAACCAGACTTGCAATGAAAATAAAATTTTAAGGCAAAACAACGTTTGCCCGGGTCAGCTAGTATATATATATATATATATATATATATATATATATATATATATATATATATATATATATATATATATATATATATTTGTATATGTATATATCGGTCGGCTATACATCAGCTATACAGTTTCTGAGAATTCTGTTTTTCAACCATTAAGCAAACGAAAATATGACATGTTCATGTTAAAGCCCCCTCCCAACAAATTCTTAAAATCGAGTTGATTTAGGTCGAGCCTTTACAAAAATTAAAAAATGATATGAAATGATATTTTCAACTATAAAAAATAACAATTAGCGAATGAAAAATTTAGCAATTGCTTGAAATAGAGTAGATTTAAACCGACACGGTTCACAAAACAGTACCGGTTAACTTCAAAATTACACCATGTGAATGTATTTGTTATAATTGTAGGGCGTATGTGAGTGGCGAGTATATCTTGCGATTCTTATTTTTACTTTAATTCTATTTATTAAAAGGTGATAAGATTAAATGGAAACATTAAAAAATTGGCATGCTTCTAAGAATAGTTTATATGTATGTATGTTTTGGTGACAGTCAAATCAATAAGAAATAAGTAGTTGAGGCGATTAAGCCAAATAAAAGCTGCGAGTTATGAGTTCATAAGAATAAAATAATGGTCTTGGAATTGTTATTTGGCTCTATTTTCCTTCTCTTAGTCCTCGACTATTTTCATAAAAAACACCGTGAAGGATTATTTGAAAAAGGCGGAATTAAGGGTCCCAAAATTTTACCATTGTTGGGTAATATCTCATCGCTTATAGGCAATAATACATCAAGTAAGTTCTCATACTTTCATCTAGTAGTCTTTTTATTTTAAATGTTAATTGCTTTCAGAAATTTTTGAATTGCTACAGGATTTTAGAGAAAAATATGGAAAAGTGTTTCGTTTATGGATCTTTGGTGAATGTATTATTATTGTGCAAGATGCCAAATACTTTGAAAGCATTCTCAACAGCCAGATGTTAATAAAAAAAACTGTTCTATACAATATGCTAAAGTGTTGGTTGTGTGATGGTCTACTACTAAGTTCTGGTGCCAAGTGGCATCGTCGCCGCAAAATTCTAACACCAACTTATCATTTTAAAATCTTGGAACAATTTGTGGAAGTCTTCGATCTACAAAGTTCCATTATGGTGGAAAGGCTAAAAGATAAAACAGATGGCAAAACGGTCCTGAACATGTTCCCCATTGTGTGTTTGACAGCCTTGGATATTATAGCCGAAACGGCCATGGGTGTTAACATTAATGCGCAGAGACATCCTGATTTTCCCTATGCCAAAGCTGTAACAGAGTAATTTTTTATTATTTGAAAATTACTATAAAGTTTAATATTTTCATGTAATTATTTTTAGTGCTGCTGATATTATTGCCACACGTGTTATGAAACCAATATTAGGTAATGATTTCTTATTCAAAGTATTGGAATACAGAAAATATCGTCAACTGCAAAGGAGCATAGCGGTTATGCACGATTTTGCAGATAAAGTTATTAGAGAAAGGCGTGCAACCTTGGAGAAATCAATTAAAGAAGGCTCTTTTGTAGCAATGAGTAAGTGATCTATTATAATTTGCAAAACTTTTAAATAGCAAAATCGTTAAAACAACCTTTTTGAAATGCCAAGATTTCTTATCAACGACAAATTCATAACGGCAGTGATAGCTCTTCGATGGCCAAATTCGATAAATATTCAGTTAAGGCATTTAAGAATAGAACACGATAATCTGGTATAGTCGATTTTTCACCGGGCACAAGAACTAGACATTTTGGAGTCTTCAACTTGACCCGAAATGAACGATAATGGATCTTGTCGTACGGCACCATCCAATGCGTATGTACGTTTTGAGGATGTTTATAATTATCTATGACAGAAGTCATATGAATTTTTTTTATCAAAGTAAGACCATGATGTCCTCAAAGTCTTGATAATCTAGAGTACAATCCATAAATGATGGCAGTCTCGAACTGAAGCCTTTGGTATTTAGAATCATGTCAAGTTTACATCAAAATAAGACCGCAATGTCCTAAAGTCTTGATAATCTAGGGTACAATCATTGAATGTTGGCAGTCTCAAACTGATATACATATAACTGTCTTTGAAATAAAACAAATTTCGCTCGTTCGTATCTTACACACGGATAATTTGAATCATTTCAACATGGACTCGCCATTATTAATAAGTTCTTTACAGAGGAGCCCGCTGGAAGTTCATTGCATTTCTCTTAAGCGATAATTTTTATCTGACAATATCTCTTAATCTCTCACTATCGATAAGTTTATATAATTTTTAATTGATATTAATACAAATTGTGTAATTCGTGTTATTAACAATAATCAAATTCCCCTTATTTTTAGCAAATGAAACCGATATTTTTGGCACTAAGAAACGTATGGCATTCCTGGACGTTTTGCTGCAGTCCACAATTGCTGGCAAACCTTTAACCAATGAAGACATAAGCGAAGAAGTTCATACATTTATGTTTGAAGGTCATGATACTACCACCAGTGGCATATCACACACTTTATATTTATTGTCCCGTCATCCTCAAGTACAGCAAAAAGTGTTCCAAGAAATTTTAGAAGTAATCGGAAATGACAAAGATAAACCAACACCCATGAGAGAATTGCAAGAATTAAAATATTTAGATGCTGTTATCAAGGAAGCTCTACGTTTGTATCCACCAGTGCCCATGATTGGACGCATAACGGATCAAGAAGTGGAAATAGGTAATTAGAAATAAGCAAAAAACAAATTTACAAATAAATTTCTATTAACAACACATCTTCTGCAGATGGCAAAACTATACCAGCAAATGTAAATATAGGTTTACTTATTTATGCAGCTTGCCGTGATCCTGACTACTTTTCAAATCCCAATGATTTTATTCCTGAACGTTTTATCAATGGATGCGTGGACAATGTTAATCCCTTCGCTTATGTTCCTTTCTCGGCTGGACCACGCAATTGTATTGGCCAAAAGTTTGCCGTTTTAGAAATGAAAAGTACAATTAGCAAAATGATACGATATTATGAATTATTGCCCTTGGGTGATGAAGTTGTGCCCCTAATGAATTTGATTTTACGTTCCGCTACGGGAATTAATTTGGGTTTGAAACAAAGAGTTTATTAAAGAAATATATGTACATTTGAAAATAATCAGCGTTCTTTATAATAAATAATAAAATTAAGTGTCTGAATTTGAAATTTCAAATATAATATAATATAATTATTTCTCAAAATTTTTGTTATTTGCTATGGGTTATAAGATAGTCTATTAAGTCAGAATGGCTTATAAGATAGTGTACGAGTATATGTCAGATGACTATGATCAGATGACTTTCAACTTGAATATTCACTTATATAATGAAAATGTACTTTTTTATTTTCCATTTCCTTATTCTGCCTTTTGTGAAATACGAATAATATTCACCTTTTTTTATAGAAAAATTCTGGATATTAGTATTTATTGAAAATATGTAGTAATAAATGGATGATTCAAACAATTCTTTTAATTAAAACTGTGCAAGAAGCCAATTAGTGAACTTTGTTATTCCAAAAACATATTTGCACCATGATAAATAGGTTTAAAGCAGTGATTACCAAAAATTTTTTGGTTGTGTATTAGTGAGTATGAGAAAGAGAAAAAGTTGGGAGAATTTATTTATTACAGCCATAGAAAAATTTTAGTAATATACACTATCCTATCATTTTGCCAATATACATAAAGTTAAATTTTTTGATATTTAGTGGGAAATAAGAAATTCATTAAAAAAAGAAATATTCTATGGCCTATGGGATAAAATCTTCTACATTTATAGTCTTATTCACATTTATAGTCTAATTCACAATTTATTAATTTTTCCTTAATTTGAAATTTTATAGACGTTCCTAATTGAATAGTGCGACGGGCTAGAGTTTTGTCAGATAGTGGAAGAGACTCTATAAATTTAATATTATAATTAAGCCTTTGCCATTTTTTTAACAATTGCTTGATAAAAACACCATCACTAAATGGTCGACCTTTTCTAACAATGTCCAAGCTTATTAAGCTTGAAATCGCCGTTTTCATTTTAAAATGTAGTTTTGGTTCATAAATTTCCTAACCATACTCTTATTTAAAAAAATAAAAAAATCAATGAGTGTTCGAACTCACGGGCGATGTGTTAACACCTTTTTTTACACGGTACCTGTTCGATTTCTATGAACACAGACCCACAAACTCGGAGGTAGAGTTAATATAAAGTATTTAATGAAAAAGAATAGTTTATTGAATTTAATTTTACTTTTTTATTTATTTTATATTAAACCCACAAAAAACAAAGAGAATACAAAGCAACAGAAAAATGTATGTACATACATACATTGTTATGTTTGTACATACATAAGCTACATACGTTGCTGTCTTGCTATGTCATTTTTATATACATATGTACGTATAACCACGTCACTATTCTCTTTGCTATGCATAAGACAAAACCGAAGATCAACATAAAACCCTTTTTTAATATTACTCCGAATTAAAACACTTAAATCTCCGCTCGCCGATATCGGATCGCCTAAACTCTTCGTCGAAACCCGCACTAGCGTTTTAATACAAAAATTATAATTATATGAAAATCGCCCAATAATCACTTTCAATACCGACTGCCAAGCAACGAACAAACAAACGATGATTTACTCTTACATACCTTACACCTAACACTTGAGTATGTATTGAAACTGATAGTTTACTGCCCTATAGGCGCGCGTATAGATGTTAACACATCAAAAAAAATTCCTTTATGTCTATCTAGCAAAAAGCTCTTCCCTTTCCTTATCATTTAAGTTATTAATTTGGTTATGAAAACACACTAAATGTCTTTTAAGAACAAATTCTTTACAGGCTGTAAATGTGTTATAACACAAAAGGCATTGAATTTGATCAAAAGCATTTTTTAACATAAAATGTTTTTTGAGTGTCATCGATACGTTGTCGACGACTAAAGAAAAGAGCATAAACAATACGTGTGAATTCTCTCAGCACAATTGTGCTATGAAATGGTAAACACTGGTTTAAAGTCTTTTATTCCAGACACTGTCTTCTAATTGCCAATTGGCAAATTGTTCCGTAGACAATTTGAAACAAATTTCCAAAAAAGAAAATGACTAAGATTTTGTACGTACGTTAGAGCGCAATTCTGTCAGTGAAGTCTTAAGGTAGAATTACTCTTACGTAAACGTACATGTTACGAATCAACTAGACCGTTTTGCTTACCAAATTTGTATATAAGTTGGTATTCCCTCATGTATGTAACTTTGCGTTGCGAACGAACCTGAAACAAATTGAATTTCTCTACGGCTTTACCTATCAGCTGTTGTTTATTTTTCATAATTTTAATTTCTGTATCCTTCTTAACATTGTCAATATGTGCATAAGCATATCGTGAAAATTAAAAAAAGTCGTTCTATGATATAACGGGTCTTCCAATGGGGACTTCCGAACTTTGACAGTTCATACCGGACATATTACTAAAGCTATATCTATCGAATTGACTGTCATCTGTACTGCCAAAAAACCAACACCAGCAAATGATAAAATTGTTTAATAAAAATGGGTGTTTTGCTCGGTCTACGTTCTGGGCGCTTCGCCCACTTTACAATCGCCATAATCGAACATCTACATGAATAAAGCAAAATTATCGAAGTTGGGACGATACCAATCGACATGAGATCAAAGAGCGTCCAATGCATCCAGAAAAAGTGGTATCAACAGGCCGGCGCTGCGTGCCACACAGCTCATGAATTATTAAACATTTTGCACCAGCGATTTTAAGACATGGTCATCTTAAGTGTAGGTGATGTGAAATGGCCCCGTTAGGCTCTTTTCTTTGTGGAGTTTTCTTAAGTTGCAGGTCTATATGAATAAGCTACAAGTCATAGCAGCCCACAAAGACAACCATGCTGTTGGTCAAACGCAGCTTGTTTTATGTGCCAGTCATCTAAAATTAGATAAATCTCATGTTCGCTACCCAGCGAATCAGTGGCATATATTTGCACAACGTTATATTTCATACAAGTAATAGCACCGATAGGCTTTTCTTAATGAATAAAAAAAATCAATGATCTCACACACACTTTGTCTTATTTAAAAGCGCTTAATGAAGGACCCTTTGTATATAACAAAATTACTAATGTTTTATCCAAAGATTTAATTCGCTACGAGAATATTTATGTACGAGTATGTACTTGTGTATTATTAGAGTTTGAATAAATAATATAAAAATATCATGTGTGTTTGTGTTTGTTTACGTCTTCTATACATTTATGGAAAAAGAATTTCGATTTATAGACAAGAAGAGATTTGCAAGTCCTGATGATTGAATTATTGTAGATTTTTTTCTATATTAAAATTTAAATAAATGGCCCCCGGCTGAAAAAGATTCGAATCAAATGACAAAATCATTTTTGTAAAAACAATCAGGTTTGAGAATTTTACAACATTTACTGATAATTTATATGACTTAACAATTTTGGAGGTAATAAGCAAAAAACAAATTATTCCAAAAACATCTGTTTTCTCTGACTTGTAGACTTTCCTTGTAGTATTCTAAAAAAAACTATGTACATATGTACATACAATTAATATATTTTTTGTTGTATTTAAACTAAAAAAATTAAAAAAATGTTTTTCTTTTTCATTGAGCACTGTTATCGTTCATTAAATAGCAAGCAACCGTGCTGTAACTTTTAACCCAGTTTGCATTGAAAGAGTGTTCCCAGTTCAACTTATTTCTTACCCACAAAAAAAATACACTATGGCACATAAATTTAAAGTATTTTCATATAAGTCCACCCAAAGGGAAAATTTTTAGATAATAGTTTTATTTTAAGCTTGAATTAATCTCAGTTTGCCAACTAATATCATTACGTGCATGATGTGAAAATGTCTATATTTTTAAAATTTTTGAAAAAATTCAGGCGGCAAATTAAAGCAGTACATTTCGTTCGCTAAAGTTAAATATTCTTCAAAGTTCCAGATTGTATATATTTTATATATTTGTTCGTTTTAACTCCTACAAGGAGAATAATCAATAATCAGGTTGATTTTAAGACGAATGACTGATTAGGCCAGAGCGTCGGATCCTGGTATTGGAGCTACCAACATCGCATCCTCGCAATTGCGAGGGATTTAGTCTATGTGGCAAATAGGCTTATACCGCCCATGGTCTGTTGTGTTATTGGATTTTTGGATGGCCATGACGTTACAAGGATCACAGACAAACTCCAGATTTACTAGGAGAAAGGCCCTCCAAGACTCTCCCGATGCTAAGGGAATCGTCGTAAAAATGTACGAGTATAATATATTATCCGCATGGGCGGAGACGCAACAAAAAAAAAACAACAAAAATTTTTAGCTCTGCAAATTCTACATTCTTTTGCAAAAGTCTGCTTAGTTGTTTTCTGGGACATATAATGCAAAATGTTTCTTAACCTAAAAGTCCACATGACGCATTCTCGCATCAGCGCATTGTACCCATTTCATACTTTTTACGCATCCTACGCTTTTCTGCATTTCAAGTTACATGCGGCACTTTTTTATTGTATTGAAAGTTGTCATCATTGCCTGTCAAAACTAAGTCACATGTTTGCACGTACGCATGCTTATAACGTCAACAAAAATTTTCAGTAGGTCTACGTTTCGCATTCTACACGTCAAAGCATACTAGGCTTTTATACTCGGGAACTTGCAACATACTTCAAAGAAGGAGGAGGTTATAAATTCATCAGTATTTTATTACTTTTTTATGCATCTACAAGCATAACTTTGTCATTTGTGAAACGACTTTCAAAATTGTTTTTGTTTGGAAGGGTTCACTTGCATGTTCGACTCGTAGATGCTACGGTTTTATAAAATCTGTTCCATTGGCTCTTTGTATTTTTTTAGAATTGTGATAAATTCGTAGAATGCGAAAAAACAGCAGTACAACGACGAAACACAAGATCTGCTGAAAACATCGCCGCTGTGCTTGAGAGTGTGCAGTGGAAACCGAGCCAGTCGATTTCGATGTCGTGATTTGGCCTTTACCTGTACAAAATTCAACTGATCCAGGAGTTGGATATAAGCAACCATAGACAACGATTTGTGTTCGATTGATGGGCCCTGGAACAGTTGGAAAATGGCCCTAATTTTTATTTGGATGAATGGCTATGTCAACAAACAAAATTGTCGAATGCGTAACGATACTAAGCTACACGAGATCCAAAAGCGTTCAACGCATCCCGAAAAGTCACTATTTGGTTTAGATTTTGGGCTGGCGGCATCATCGGTTCGTACAAGACGGTTTCAATAAGACGGCAATACATACCACTCAAATCATAATACATTAGATATTCTGCATAAGCCCTTTCAGGGCAAGTAATCTCACATGAAAGTGATGTGAATTTGCCATCCAGATCGTGTACATTTTTAAAGTTATTAGATAAAATTGGTATCAAGTCATCAAATTTTACGAAGAAAGTCGTTGAAATCTTTTCTTTTTTATTAATCAGCTTTAATATTTTGTTACATCCACTGTTTATACCATTCAGCTATTTTAACATTCTTAAGAAAATCCCATAATTATACATTTTTGTCCCCGAATTTCCCTCTAAAAAGTTGTACGCCCCAATTTCGAACCTAAAAAGAAAAAAAATTTCCTAAATCTAGGGGATAAGTCGCCTCAACCGGCAACACTGCATTGATTATACTTAAAAATTTTAAAACTTGATAACAATCGCACTGAGTAAGTAATTTTTTCAATGTTAACGAAGCTGTAAAAATATTATTAAATATTCAAACTGTCTATAATCAGTGACAAAGTATTGCTATCAAATCATTAGTTAATACGCAAAACAATTTAATTAATATATTTTTATTATTTGCAATCTTTTAACTCAATAACTGTTTAGAAATTTTATAAATTTCAGTTTGAACATCGTGTTGAACTCAACAACATTAAAATTAGACTAAAAGCGCATTAAAGCGAATCATTAACTAAATAGTTCACTGTTAAGACTACTTTTAATTTTCATAGCATGTGGCTTGTATTTTGTATTGCACTTCTAGTGGTTCTTTTAACGTGGGATTATTTATTTAAAAGAAGGCGTTGTCGCATATTAAAGGCTTCTCAAATAAAAGGTCCTTCGTATACGCTGCCTTTAATCGGGGATGCTTTAGAAATAGCAGATAACACAACATTAAGTAAATACTTTTGGTAAAATAATATCTACGCATATACGATAAAAGAAATTATATTTATGACAAAGTGTAGTTAAAAACAAAAAAAAAGTAAACTGTGTTCGATTTTAAAACATTTCACTCATTTCACTCATTTCATTTTTATGAAGTCCTGTCATAAATATTTTCAGAGAAGTGAAAAAGAAAATATTTTTTTTCCAAATTGCTTCACAAAATGCGAAAAGGACAGTGAAAATATATATAAAAGACATTCAGACAAACATATAATATTCTACTCTTTTTGAAATCCTTAGAAATTGGAGCTTAAAAAAGCTTTGGATTATCCTTCTTTCCAATCACATGAATATTAATTAGCTCGCAGAATTATTTTAACGGAAAAAATGAGAAAAGTTTACTACTTTGTACCAATTCAAAAACCAAATAGGATGAGTTCTAAAATGAAAAAATTTAAGTCATTCTTAGGGAGCGATATATGTTTTGAGCCCAAGAATATATTAAAGTATTTTTCAACTTCCTAAGAATTTAAGTTGACATAATTGTGGTTAAAAATCTGAATTACTTCTGCAAATCTGTGAAGCTCTTTCCTCGATTTTTTTTAATACTTTTTTTGTTAGAAAAAATATTTCCTTTAATCCATATTCAATTAATTTGTACACTTCGCCTAAATAAATTCATTTCCAAGTGATAAATAACCATAAAATTATTTTTTTTTGGAACAGAAAATCAGACATTAAAAAAGTATATTCATCCTCCAATGGCAAGTCGTATGTTGAAGTCATTGAATATGATCTATATTGCACTACTTCCGAATCGTTATCTCGAGTTTTGTTAAATATTTGCCTGCATATTTTGCAATTTCAGCGGTCACAAGTGGCATATTTAAATCACGATGTAAAATAGAATTTTTCATGTACCAAGGAGCCGATGTTATTAACCTTAAAATTTTGTTTTGCATATGTTGTATTCTCTCTACATTGGAAGCTGAAGCAGTGCCCCATAGCTGAATTCCGAAACACCATATGGGTTTCAAAAGCGACTTGTATATTAAAAGTTTACAATCTAGACTGAGGGTAGAATTTCTACCAATCAGCCAATGTATCTGAGTTAATTTAAGCTTCATTTGTGTCAGCTTAGAGTCGATGTGGTGTTTCCATGTAAGCCGTCGGTCAAGGTGTATACCAAGGTATTGTCATCAAATAACGAGTTTTGATTGAAAATATATATGAAATAAAGAGGAATTGGGGACCTTCTTTTCTGGAAGACAGTTGAAAATAGCGAAAGTCGAAATTTTTCTTTTATCAAAAAGCAAACAAGTTAATTTTAAAAAGATCACTTAAACTAATCAAAACGTAAGATCAACATTTGTGAGAAAGGAAAAGGGCCGTGACTGCGAATATTCCTAAAAGTTAAACGAAAAGAGAAAATGTTTTAGAATCCGTAAAACTATCGGAAAATTTTTTTCAATAAAATAAAAACTCCAGAATTAAAACAATCCATTACAATGCATTTTATTATAAAAATTATTACCGATGACTGCAACAATTGACCACCATCGTAAGACTCTAATGCCCAGTTTTTAACTTAATATTTAAATATGCAATTAGTTAAATTTAACATAAATTTAAATTGTATTTAAATACAGCTTCAGTTTTTCAGTGTTAAATAATTTATCGATAGTTTCAAAGAAAACAGCTGTCTTTTTGATAGGAAGCCCTTTTGTTGCCTTTTTTATTTATAAATATACTTATATTTATATATATGAGCATATGTATATACTTACATCCATATATCTATAATTTTTAATTTAATTTACGTATATATTCTCTTTTGTTTAACAACTTTTAATTTCTAAAAAATATGTTTTAATTTCTTTCATTGGACGTAGAGATGGGCGCGAGTCGTGTTTTTTTCGTGACACGAAACATGCACGATCAACACGACGTGTTCGTGTTGAAAAAATAGATTTCTTTCGTGTTCGTGTCGTGTCTTGTTGAGCAAGAAAAACACGAAAACACGAAATGATAGTAGGTGTAAAATATGTATTCAGTAAAAAAATCAATTTTTTGTGTCATTGTATATGCAAAAAATATCAGCAATTTTTTATCATAACATCTTAACACAAAACGAAAACCAAGAATTCGCTGAGTATAGAGATGAATACAATTCAAAAAGAATAAAATCACAAAAAAAAAATTATTGATGTTGAAATTGAAAATTACTATAATAGCTCAACAAAATGGGAAAACGATATATTAACATTTTGAAAGTTTGCAAACAATTTAAAGATTTTACAAACAGGTGCAAAATATACCTATAAGTTCCGCGACTAGTGAAAGAGTATTCTCAACTCTTGGACTTGATTATTGAGCGCAAATCTTGATAAGTTACTATTTCTTAACAAAAATATGTAAATAACACATAGATATTTATTTGCAAATAACTAAATATATTTAAGTTTATGTGATTCTTTTATGTTAAAACAAAAATATATTTGTATGTACATAAGTACATCCATACATAAGTGAATTTAAGTTGAAAATTTTTGGTTGGTCTCGTGTTTTGAAATTTTTTGCCGTGCGTGTTTCGTTCGTGCTTGACATCTTGGGTTTCGTGTTCGTGTCGTGTCGTGTTGAAAAAATCCAACACGCGCCCATCTCTAATTTGACGCCAAGAAATTGAGAGGTAAACAAACGGCAAAATCATATGTTAACTTCTGGACTTCAAATAAACTTTAAATGCCCAATGTTGCTCATTTAAGTTGCAATTAAATAAGCCTTGAAGAACTGTATTTCGGATTTAAATGGCATTTTAAGCTAAATGGCATTTAAATACAAAGTTAAAAACTGGGCATAAGGCCCAGAAAATGGCAACTGGCTATCAATAGTACACAATCGTTGTCGGCAACGAGCACAAGTAGATTTTTTTGCTGACAAGTTGAAGTGACGTTGGCAATAACTTTTACAATAGAGAAACATGTACAGCGAGAAATTTTTCCCGTCGTAAGATTTTTTTTACCAATATTTCGTACAAACTATTGCAGTTATAACGAACTTCGTCTATAGCGAAATTCAGTTTATAACGAACATGCCGAAAAATAAGAAATAAATAAAATATCTTTCAATGTTGCTTGGTGTTATTTATTCGAAAAAGAAATTATTTACACCGGTTATAACGAAATTCGTCTATAACGAATCAAGTGCCGGATCGCACAGAGTTCGTCAAGTTCATAAAATAATCTAGAAATAACAGAACAAGTGACAAAAAATATATCACTAATAGTATTTTCTTATCTAAAAAGTGTAACATTTTTCGCCCTTTCAGAGAGAGACTTCAATACTTTTCAATTAATGAACGCATATTAAGAAAGAGGTCGCAATTCCCTAAGGGTTTTAAAATTTTCAATTAGAGCGCTAAAGAATACGGCTGTTATACTTAAAAAAACGCAATAAAAATGTAAAAGTCAACGATAAAAAATATAAAAAATTATACTTTTGTATGTGGGGATCTCAAAATTCGTAAAGACTAAGCGAAGAAAATTTGAAAAATAACTACAGTGTAGCTTTACTAAATTTTATCCAAAATATGGCCGGAATACTATCATGGCTATGTTATCAAATGAAATTAATAGATACCCACTCAAGAGGACTGCACGAAGATCGGTTGTCGTGTGGGGGGAGCGCGTACTTGGACACGTATGCAATCATTTCCTTCACGAACTCGACTATATGAGAAACATGTCACTGACTAATCATTTAAGCTTTTCAAAAAGTTCTGTGTTGTTGCCGGTATCAATAATTTCCAGAGCTGTGTGGCGTGTAAATGGTCCTCTGTGCACCACCATATGGGTTACATTCGTAAATGCAATACTGAGCTGCAGCTAAAAAGCAAATGTTTTTTGCTATACCGATGCAAACCAAATGATTATCTTTTATAATGTAACTATTGTACATGACCCGTATTTCACCGTTGTAGCGCAGTACTGCATTTTCGAACGTAATCAAGCCCTTTCAAGCTAATCGAGCCCAACAAGAGGCAAATTCTACAATCATTCTAGAATCATTGATGATTGGAATTCACAAAAAAATTTCGTGAACAGCTCAAGAACGACTCGACCTAATCAAAAGCTTCTACAATTTTTATTACCATAACAAAAACATTATTCTTAATACATCGTCATCTCATCCTTTTTACTTTTAGATATTTTCACTGTATTCGATCGACTCGCAAACCAATTTGGTAAAGTATTTCGTTTATGGATATTTCACCGCCTGCTGGTGGTGATTAGAGATGTCAAATATTTAGAAGTTATACTCAGTAGCCAACATGTAATCAAGAAGCCCTTCATATATGAGATGTTTTCATGTTGGATGGGTGAGGGACTTCTCCTTAGCTACGGCCAAAAATGGCATACCCGTCGAAAGATTCTAACACCATCATATCACTTTAAGATCTTAGAGGAATTTGTTGAAGTTTTTGATCGACAAAGTAAAGTATTAGTTAAGAAACTCGAGACAAAAGCTGATGGCAAGTCGATATGCGATATACATCCGATTATATGTCTAACGGCTTTGGACGTTGTAGCGGAAACGGCAATGGGCGTGAAAATCAATGCGCAAGAATATCCACATTTTCCATATGCGATGGCTGTAAAAATGTGAGTTACATATTTTATTTCAATATACTAATTGTAAAAAGGGCTAAAAGTATATTTTTAGCGCTGCAAATATACTCGGTAACCGTAATGTGAAGCCTCATCAATTTTACGATACAACGTTTTTATTGACTGCATTTCCATCATACCTCAAACTAAGAAAAAATATCAAAGTAATGCATGATTTCACCAATAAAGTCATAAACGATCGTAGAGCGAGAATGCTCTCGGAAAGCTTTAGAAAGGAGAGTAAGTTAGTGTATACTATAAATATAAGGATGTAACTAATGCGCCAATTAACTTAAGCACCTGAGGATTTGGATGTGGGTAAAAAGAAACGTATGGCTTTCCTCGATGTTCTTTTGCAGACCACGGTGGATGGCAAGCCCTTGAGTCAAGAAGATATACGCGAAGAAGTTGACACCTTCATGTTTGAGGGTCATGATACTATCACTAGTGGCATATCATTTTGCCTGTATCTGTTGTCACGTCATGCTGATGTTCAACAAAAAGTCTTGGAGGAAATAGTTAACGTTTTTGGACCAAATAAAGACGAAACCATTACCATGAGCAAATTACAAGAATTGAAATATTTAGAGGCTGTTATAAAAGAATCTTTAAGATTGTATCCTTCAGTACCCATAATTGGCAGACAATCTCTACAGGATATTAAAATCGGTTTGTAAATCTATTTAATTTAATAAATTTTTTCCATTCATCAAATGATAATTATCTTTCTTTATGGTCCGGAGTTCAAATCGCATCATACTCCATTAGAAAGTGATATTTAGTTATTTTTCAATGTGTTTAGTGTTTAGAAATCACACGAAAACTAAACTCGACTTTGTTTTTATGTTTTTAGGTAATCAAGTAATACCGGCCAATTCCAATATTATAATACCTATTTATGCTGTGGCAAGGGATGCAGATTACTTCCATGAACCCAACAAGTTTAATCCCGAACGATTTTTCAGCGAACCACCCGACAATATTAATCCCTTTGCCAATATTCCCTTCTCGGCTGGACCGCGCAATTGTATTGGACAAAAATTCGCCATGCTGGAAATGAAAAGTACCATAAGCCGTGTTGTGCGCCATTTTGAACTCTTATCTATGGGTTATGAAGTTGTACCCGTATTAAATTTGATTATGCGCTCAGCAACCGGCGTGCAATTAGGTTTAAAGCTTCGTGGATAATAAATTTAAAGAATTCTTTCAACTATTTGCTATATATTTTAAGAATTGTAATAAAAAACATTGGTATGAAGGACCATAATATAATAATCATAAGAGTTTCCGTTTCAAATGGACCCACAATGTTGATTGGTCATAATGTAAGTTAAGAATTTTTACGATTGCATACTTCTTAAAAATATTTCCAAAACTTCTCAGTAGCTTCTACAGTTTAAGATAAAAGTGCGTTCACAACAATCCCCCTTATCGTGTTTGGCGTGTTTACTATATTTAATTGTTAAAAGCTCATAGTTCCTAAGATTTTAATTTAGCTAATTAAACAAATTGTTCTTTGAATCTATTGATAACTTAGAAATTAGAACAAAGTAACAATTTATTAGTATTCAATGGGAATTACATACATATGTATTATATCTATTCGCCAGATAGAAAATACAAAGTTTATAATCGTTCTACAGCATTGATTCCGAAAGCTAAAAACACAATTACGTTGTCCATGAAGTTTTACTTATTCTAAATGCTTTTAGTTATTCTCATGATGATGGTCTGTTCAAAAAAACAAGGTGAATTTTAAAATTTCTAGGACTACGTGATTAGGTTTTTTTGACACACTTGTTTCTAGCATATATTCTTAGTTGAGTTTGTTTGTGAGAGGCATAGCAGTTTGACGTCTTGTTCGCGATTTTGTGCTTTGAAAAAATAGATCAAAGAATTCGCATCAAATTAAATGCTCAAAAGCACTTTAAATGTTGCCATATAGTGATTGTACTTTGAGTCCCACCCGGGGGCACGGATTACACATCTTGTCTTGGTGGCTTGGCGTTCTGCTTCCTGGGGTATAGGGTTATCAAGTTTCCCGACCTAGGCCTTTTTGCTGAAAACCCCTAAAAACTTGTATGTTGCTTCCCAATCCCTGAATTAACAGGGTAACGGGCGCGCATGAAAGTAAATTAAAGGTAAAAGTGTGTTCGCTCGCTCGTCCGGATGGGGTAACATGGTCTTTCCAGACGTTGACCTTTGGCCAGTTACCCGTAGAACTTAATATGTTACTACCGTATTCCTGAAACCAGGGCAACGGGCGTGCATATAAGTAATTAAGGAAGTAGCTTTGCCTATGCTTGTCTGGGTAGAGGTGCTACCGATACCTCAGGTTTGCACGGGACCTAAAATTGGAGGTGTTTTTAACACAAGGCCGACAAGAGTTCCTATCTGGTAGCCCCTAGGACGTGTCCGAGACTGGTTATTGGTGAGGGCCCTTCGAGGATCACGTGGTGGCTGTTAAAACCCAAAGATACGCGGGAAGAGTTATGGGTCGGACGAGTGTGGCTGCAATATGGTGCTAGTGACCGGTTGTATATGCTCTCTTCAGGCCATATATCTCTATGTGATGTTGCTATTCGAGAGAGCTGCCCTGCTGGTTGCGGTTGGTGAGTGCCCGTTAAGATGGGGGATATCTTACTGCTGAGCCATTGGGGTGGTAGGAGGTTAGAAAGCTCCAGTACTTTTGCAAGGTGTCTGTACATGGTTCTGCAGCCTGTACAGAATTTGCTACCATGTCGTCCCTATTAGGGGCACATGTAGAACCACACCCTATATGTTCCTCTGAAAGGGACGACGGGGACGGTGGTGAACGGCTTTATTCACCCAATGCGAAGAGCACCGTCAGGTTAAGTTTATGATAGGTACTGACGTAAAATCTTTGACATATTGTACTTTGAGTCAAAAAAAAATGTGTATAGGCGGTACAAGCTTTTCAAAGAAGGTCGAGAAGATGTGAATGACGACGCTCGTAATGAAAGCTCCATCACATCAAAAAGCGATGAAAATGTCGAGAAAATGTGGAAAATTGTTTAGGAGAATCGTCGAATCACTGTTAGAGAAGTTGCAGAGGATGACGGCATGTCAGTGTTCTCATGCTTTTTTTTTTTTTTTTCCCACTAATTTTATTTTTGTATCTTCAGAACTGAACTAACAAAAAGTGTTCAAATCTTAAATATAGATAGAATAATTAGGCCCAACCAGTGTCGGACATAAACTTAGTGATAAAAATTAAAAATACATAAATGTCGTGTTAAGCACAAAATTATTTTCAAAAAGTTTCATCTGCGTTGCGTGTTAAGGCCGTAGTATCCCTCTTTTTTAAGCGGATGTGTCCAGGAAAGTTCAAGATATTTCGGGCAAGCGGATTCGGATGGGACTCGAGTTTTGTTAAATATTTGCCTGCATATTTTGCAATTTCAGCGGTCACAAGTGGCATATTTAAATCACGATGTAAAATAGAATTTTTCATGTACCAAGGAGCCGATGTTATTAACCTTAAAATTTTGTTTTGCATACGTTGTATTCTCTCTACATTGGAAGTTGAAGCAGTGCCCCATAACTGAATTCCGTAACACCATATGGGTTTCAAAAGCGACTTGTATATTAAAAGTTTACAATCTAGACTGAGGGTAGAATTTCTACCAATCAGCCAATGTATCTGAGTTAATTTAAGCTTCATTTGTGTCAGCTTAGAGTCGATGTGGTGTTTCCATGTAAGCCGTCGGTCAAGGTGTATACCAAGGTATTTCACCTGTGAATGTTGAGGCACAACTTGGTTGTTGATTCGAATGGGGGAACAAGTGTCTCTTCGTAGAGTAAATGTGACATGAACACACTTTTGTTCATTTACTTTTATTCTCCATAAGTTCAACCACAGTTCCAACAGCTTAATATGTTCCTGAAGATAACGGGATGCCTCGTGAGGGTTTTCATGCATACTAAGGCAGGCTGTATCATCAGCAAATGTAGAAGTGAGGATATTACTGCTTAATGGCATATCACAGGTATAGATCAAATACAAAACTGGACCCAGTATACTCCCCTGTGGCACACCGGATGAGATAGTTTCGGGCTCACTCATGAAGTCTTCTTCCACAACAGTGAATTTCCGGGCAAGAATATAACTTTCCAATAGATTTACAATGTTTATTGGCAGATATGTCTTCAATTTTACAATTAGGCCTTCATGCCACACTTTATCAAATGCCTGAGAGACATCAATAAAGAGGGAAGAACAATACTTTTTTTCTTCAAATGCTCTTCTTATGAAATGAACCAATCTATGAGTTTGTTCAATGGTGCTATGCTGACTTCTAAAACCAAATTGATGGTCCGGTATACACCCATTATTAGTTAGAATTGGGGACAATTTTGTCATGAGCAGCTTTTCAAAAAGCTTTGAAATTGTTGACAATAAGCTTATTGGCCTATATGACTCAGCCTTGGTAAGATCTTTGCCCGCCTTTGGAATCATTTTGATCATGGCAAGTTTCCAGCTGTGTGGATAATACTCCAGTCGTAAAATACCATTAAAAATAAACAACAGGATTCTAATAGCAACACGAGGCAACTGCATCAGCATCTTGTTACTAACGCCATCAATACCCGGAGCTTTCTTCTGGTTGGTTTCAGCAATTAGTTTTTGTACATCACGCATCTTAAACTTCATGGGTCGAGGGGGTAGAGCAACTACACTCGGCAAATCAACAGCACCAGTATATGAGTTTGGGGTAAATACGTGTTTTAAATGCTCAGCAAATATGTTACCTTTTTCAGTATTGGTTCTTGCCCAACCTCCGGTCGAAGTGCGCAGGGGTGGTTTAAACTCAACGGGTGTTTTAAGTTTTCTAGCTGCGCGCCACAAGGAGTAATTAGATGCTGCTGTGACATCGAGACCTTCCAGATAGTTCTTAAGAGAAGCAGATTTTTCAGATGCAAGCAACTCATGGAGTCGTTTAGTGCATTCTCTAAGTCTGATTTTATGTTGGGGTGATCTGTGCTGTTGCCATTCCCTTCTAGCTCTTCTTTTTTCACATACGAGACGTTCAATGTCCGCAGAATAAATTCTATTAAACCCAGTCTGCGGAGAGGAGGTAGTGGCATGTTTAGCAGCCTGTTTAATATTTTCAGTAAGATTGGCAATATTGAATTCAATATCATCGGAAGTTCTAAGCCTGATGTTTTCCGTACAATGACTACTGAGATATTTTTTGAACCCCAGCCAGTTAACACGATTTATCATCTTCACATATGGGTGAGGTAAGTCACTTCTTAGTGGGCTGCAAATTGTAACGATCGTGGGAGAGTGATCGGAGGAGAGATCATGTGAAGCTTCAACATGAATTAAATCCCTAGGGATATTTTTCATGACCCCAAAATCTATAACATCCGGAATTTTTTGTATGTCAGTAGGCCAGTAAGTGGGCTCCCCGCTAGAAATGACATCCAAACCCATTTTTGAAATTGTGTTGAACAATGCTCGACCTCTAGGTGTAATAAGACGCGACCCCCAGAACGTATGCTTTGCATTGTAGTCGCCAGCTGCTATGAAACAAGGGCCAAGAGTTTTATAAAAATCCTCGTATTGATCCTCAGTGAATGAAAATCTGGGAGGGGAGTAAACTGATGATATCACAAGATTTGTACAAAAATTTTCAATGCAAATATTTGTTGCCTGCAGATGGTCCTCACAAATGTTCTCAAGAATGTAGTGTTTGAGTCTTGACTTTATTAGAATTGCCGATCCTCCGCATGCTCTTCCTCTCGGGTCCTTTGTATCATATAAGGTGTAGCCACTCATTTTAAAAAGGCTTCTCGAAGTCAAATGAGTTTCAGATACCAACATTATGTCAATATTTTTTGCCGTGAGGAAGTGCTCAAGTTCATTTTTATGTTGGCGAATGCCGTTTGCGTTCCAGAAACATACTTTTAACGTGTTCATGGCTTGTTAACTAATGCTAGAAGTAGTGTGTTCTGCATTCGCAGCATTTCTTGCATCATGCTAGTCATATTTGTTGTAAAGTTGTTTATTGTTTGCACCAAATTGTCAATAGTAGCTTCAAGGCGATTGAAATTAAAGCTTGCATTTGCATTTGTTGTACTAGTTGGTGGTGACACTTTTTGCACTGGAACTGAATTGATCTTCACAGCGTCAGCATATGATACTTGTGTAGAAATTGGTTGGGCCATAGGAGGATAAGTAGCGGAGTACGTATTTCCTGTTTGCGCTGGAGTTACTTTAGGCTTTTGGCTCATAGCTTGTTTAACAAAAGAGAACACAGGACATCCCCTGTAGTTAGCAGTGTGATTACCTCCACAATTACTGCACTTTTTTTCCTTCTGGTCCTTCGACTTATTGCAAATAGCAGTATTGTGTAATTCACCGCACACAACACAAACACTAGGTAATTTACAGTAAGTTTTCGTATGGCCATATTCTTGGCAATTATGGCACTGAACGGGTCCTGAACGCTTGTGTGGTTCTTCAACTGTGATTTTCCGGAATAATAGATATTTTAAATTGTAAATGGGATGGGTCTCATTTTTCTTCAGTATTACATCATTTGGCTCCAGTTCAACGCGAAATAGGGGTTGGGGGATCTTCTCCCTGTTTATTATGTTAGAGACATTCTTTACCTTAAATCCCTGGAGGGTGAGAGCATCTTTTATTTCAGCAGGGACAACGTAAGAATCTATGCCCTTCAATACGACCTGTAGGCCCTTGGCGCTCTTAAGCTGGAATGTGTAAAAACTTGTTTTATTTTTTTCTAATTCATTAACCATTTTCCGGAAATCTTTTTCATTATATATTTGAACTTTTGTTTCGTCAATGTTACCACGTTTTATTGGAACAATGTGAAACGCCTTTTCACCAATGACCGAGATTAGTTTTTTGATAAGTGTGTTAGAATTTTTTTGCCTCAAATAGATGGGTGGTGGTTTGGAGGTTTTTTTCGAGGATGCTTCGGGTTTTTCGTTGTCATTCTGCAATATTTTAAAGCGATTTTGACGGTTAACTGGGGCGGCGTCGTTATCCCTGGATATCTTGGGAACCGATGAGATTTTAGACGAATTTGGGCTACGCCCGCGCTTTACTACTGTAATATATCTGTCCATTCCGACAGGCACCTTAGGTTTCTGTATACTCTTGTCTATTGTGATAACTTGGTTAAGTGAAGAACACGAGCCCGGAGCGGATAATGGCGCTGATTTAAATAAAGAAGTACTAGGCAGCGGTAATGTTAGAGAATCACTACTTGGCATCGGAGTAAGCGAATTTGATCGCTCACGTAAAATTGGCTTTGCCGTTAGAAAAAGACTATCATCAATTTTTTTATTTTTATTGTTTGCATTAAGAGCTTCAGAACTCACAGTAAAATAGGCATTTCTGCCGTTAGAACTCACTTCACAATTGTTTGTTTTTGAGGTACTCATGCAGAGTATTCCTCAATCACTTTGTTTACGGTTGTTTTTTTTTTCTTTTTGTTTTTGTTGGTTCAGATTATATGAAAAATGTTATTAGTGCAAATAAAGCAAATTTCACAAAAACCCGTACTTATTACGAATATTTTTTTTTGTTTGTATTTTTTTTGTTTACTATGTAAAAAAACTCCGCTAACACGTCTGTTCACTACGAAGGTTCAACAAGACTGTGTTCTCATGCTATAAAATTTTTTTTCGCAAATATTGGGCATGAAGCGTGTGGTAGCGAAGCTCTTTCCGAAATCGCTGAATTTTGAAGAAAAAAAAACAGTCGCATGGGAATCGCTCAGGAAATGTTGAATAATGTTAACAATGATTTAAATTTGCTAAAAAGGGTAATAACTGGTGACGAATCATAGGTACATGGTTATGACATCGAAACCAAAGTCCAATCGTCTCAATGGAAGAGCCAAGACCAAAATCGCCGAACAAGCAAAACACGTCTAACTACTTCTCACAAACAAACTAAATTTAAACACAAACGCACTCAACTAAGAACAATTGTTCACGACAAGCGTGCCAACATAAAAAAACTCGTTAATGGAATGCATGTAGCCCGAAAATTTTTAAAATTCACATTTTCTTTTGAACATACCACGAAGAATATATAAAGACTAGCTGACCCGGGCAAACCTTGTTTTGCCTTCAAATTTGCACTAAATCGACATAGCAATTATTGTTCAAATAAAGGTATCGGGCTAATTAACCCCACTACACGCTGGCTAAGGACCCAATGCCTTCAGCAAAACGCAGCATAGGCTTATCGCGCTAATCTCTATTGGGCAAAACACAAAAAGCAAAATATTGGGCCATCTGTTGGACGAACTTCAAACAACACAGAAACACTCCTCACAGCCCATAGAGCATGCATATAAAATTTGGTCAAAATCGGTCCAGTAGTTTTTGAGTTTAGCGATCACGAACATACACGTAATTTTTATGTACATATAGCTGACACCGTCAGCTCAAAATATCTTTGGAACTACATAACCGATTTAAGAGCTTGATATCTCGTTTAGAAGAACATGACAACGGCTTTCCAAAAAAAGTAAAATAAAATAAAAAGACACAAAAAATAAATATATGTATATGTCATTGGTGGTGCAATATGAAAATTGCATTTTGCCACGCCCCTCCGCCCACAGACCGAAAACAAAAAATCGGACTTCACAGTGTCACCCGCCCGAGTATTCTGAAGGTTCCCTGAAAATTTCGTCAAAATCGGCCCAACCGTTTTGGAGCCATTACGTTACATACATACATACATACATACATACATACATACATACATACATACACACATCCAATTGTATATATATAGATTATATATTTTAAATCCTTTAAACACATATTCATATTCTAATCCAAAGTCCAGCACCTTCAATGTTAATTTTTAGATTTAAGCTTAGGCAATGCCAATCGAACAATATACATATTTATTACATGTTGGTTTAACTATAGAGAAAACAGCATAGTACTCGTATGTACTTATGTATGTATTTAGTTGCAACAACGATTAAGCCGAATCTATTACAAAACGTAAATAATATCCGTATTGAAATCATTTGAGTTCATTCACGGCAATTTGAGATAAACCACACATGAATCGACAAATTCGGGTTATCCGCCACACTTTCACTTTCTTTAATCCATATGCGCAAATGGCAAACCGTTCACTAAATAAATGACATTATAAGTGACAGATATTTAACAACTGATTATCATGCATTTCTCCTTAATCCGAGCTGGCACGGGAATGCCGTATTAGATGGCGAGTCATTTCGTCCTAGGATCCTGCATGAAAGATAGCCTGAAGGAAGTCCCTGAAGATCTCTTATACAGCAAGAACTACACAGATGGATTTAGTAATACTGTTTACACATTTAACAGTATTTCAATTCAGTTAACAAATTATTAAATCAATAAGCAGGTTCTTGGCTCCATGATCTTGTTTCTTTGTGATACCTGTGATAGATAGACAACAGTAAATTGAAAACATAGGAGTAAAGAGAACATAGAAAGCAGAAACACAGAGTTTGGGGCAGCAATCGAACCGACTAGTCTATTACAGTAACCACTAGGCTACGGGGACACCCTGTATCGACCAAGAGACATGTTTTTGTAGCTCAATTAAGCCCGAGTTAGAAGACTTATCGGTCTGTGGCATTAAGGAAATAACCTTTATTCTGAAATCAAATTCACACTTAAATGTTTGGAATGACCACCTTTGACAACTATTCCATTCCACAATGCCTTCGTCTATATTTGTATATAGTGGAATATCAGTTTTGTAATTGTCTCTTATAGCCAATAAATTAAATGCTAATGCCTCAACTTTGGTAGACATTTTTGCAAAAATCCCTAAATACACAATTATTCCAAATTTTAGATTTAACAACTGAGTAAGGATTAGCTTTGGTTGAAAATTAATTAGTTATAATCAATTTAATACAATATCATCATCAGCAAGGACTGGAGGAATTACTTTATACATGAAAAAAGAATGGAGGGTGAAAAATATAAAAACCATTGTAAAAGATATTGCTTTTTGGATTTCTGTTTACTTGGCTAAAAAAGAAAATATATCTTTTATTTTAATAGTAATGTATAGATCAACAAGTTACTCTAAATCAGAATTTTGCGATGCACTTCAATATGTAATGGAAGAATTATGTGAGAGTAACTGCGACATATTAATTGCTGGTGATTTTAACATCGATTGGAAAGCAGATTTCTACAAGCAGAGAATCAAAAGTATATTAAATGACAATGAACTAAAGCAGATAATGGATGAAAAAACTTGAAAAACACAAAACTCAAAAACTATAATAGATTATATTACAACTAATAATAAATTAATAACGGCTAAAAGTAATGTAAATAACAAGATATCAGATCACGAAGCAATTGACATATTTATAGAGTGCGAAAATAAGAATTTCGAAACACAAAGACCACAAATCGACATTTTCAAATATAATAAAAATAACTTTAGAAATGAACTAAATACGATATTAGAATACAACGAAATGTGGAATGTTAATGTCATAGTAGAAAATTTTGATAACTGTATACAACAAACAATAACGAAACTTACACCAAAAAAAAAAAACAAATAAAAGAAAGAAGAAACAAAATATGGTTTAACAATGAACTTAAAAATTTAAAAATAGAAAAAGTAAGATCATATCAAAGAGCAGTGATGGAAAACTCAAATGTGGCATGGCAATTACAAAAATATAAGGAATAAATACAAAACTAAAATTGAAAATGAAAAAAAACAGATATATAAATAATAAAATTGCCTTTTCCAATGACCAGAGAGAAACGTGGACTGTGATAAAAGAACTTGTCTTAAGAAAACCTAGAAATGTGATACGAACTGTGATATTTAATCAAGTAGAATATAAAGAAAATTTAGATATAGCCGAAAAATTTAATAATTACTTTGTTGATAGTATTAAGGAAATAAGAGATTCAATTGAATATGCGCAATACAAAAATAATATATCTGTGATAAACTATACATTTAAGTTTCGTTCAATATCTTTGTTAGAGTTAAGAAATATATGTAAAAGTATGAACAACAAAGGAGACTACAGAAAAATGAAAAAGAACATAATTTTGGATACATGGTGTAGTGTGTTTGACAAGTCGTAGTTACCATACCGTCTGTATGTAACACGAGCTACATACTTTGTTGTAGCAACATTGTCCACACACACTGGGAATATGCTGAGTGGCTCATTTACACACACTGTAAATGTGCTGACTAGTTCATTCCCATCCTAATGTTTATTTATAAGTATCATATTCATAAGTATTCAACTGTGTTAGTATTAGTGTACTTTTAGGTCTTTAGAATATAAGATTTAATTGTACAGTTAGTCTTAATCAGAACAGAGTCTTAATTAGAACTCAAGTGAATAAAGAGCACTTGCGACGTGACCGGTCGCAAGTTGCCAACACACAACATTCAATTTATTTTTACTAATCCTTTGGCGATCCTACATGGCCATTTGTGCCACATTACATGGCGATCCTGCCAGCCTGGAATAAAATAAAAATAAAAAAAAAAATATATAAATAATAATTTATATATATAAAAAGAGTGCCAAATTTAAACAAAAAAAAATAACAAATGTATCCATTAGATACACCAACTCTTTTTACCAGCATAAAACTATGATTCCATCAATGATACCAGTGATATGCGTAAGGCTATGAGAGACTTTGGTACTGATGAAATAACAACATAGCATCTTCATCAAATACATATTTATCATCATGATTTGAAATCCTGTAAACATAAATCCTGTAAGCAGAAAACTATGATTCCGTCAATGATACCCGTGATTTGCGTAAGGCTATGAGAGACTTTGGTACTGATGAAATAACAACAGAGCATCTTCATCAAATACGTATTTATCATCATAATTTAAAATCCTGTAAACTTGCCGTGATCCTTTAATTACACGAACATATTATCATCTTCCACACTACATGGAGAGCCTAATATTCCTCAAAATGGCTAAAATAGAGTATCCTTCAGCAGCAGCAGCAGCAATAACAGCAAAATTCATCCTACTACACTCGTAAATGGTAATATCTCAATTTATAGAAATAATTACACAATATTTATTTATATATACATATGTACAACTAACAAAAAAAAAATATATTATATATAATTAAATAAATAACCACTATCAACGTGGTATATAAAAAAAAAATATATATAATAACCACAAACCAAATTACTAAAAACTAAATCACCCCTGCATACATACGTGTCCCTGCATGGGTATAACAATTCAAGATTTAACCGTTTCGATCATTAATTGGTAATGACCGGCTTATGCCATTGCCACTATTCACCCTGCAAAAACATGGTGACGGTCGTAATGACATAAGTACCTTTAAATTTAAGTACTAAAACGTCCTAGACAGAGACATACTAACAAGTGGCTAGCCGTGTAAACTTAATATAAGTAATACTATTGTAAACTTTCCTTTTGTATATGTAAACGGTCAAGCTACTAACGTACGTAACAGTTCTAGAAGTTTAGTTTAATCCATTATTCTTGAAAATTTTTCTTATCAAGAGTTATTAGAATGGGCGGTAAGGAATCGAAAATTGAACAACCAAACGCTAATGTCGTAAATGACATAGTGGTCAAAATTGATTTCTCGCCAGTCTACTTCATAATAATAATTATTCTATTAGCCGTGCAACTCTTGGTAACTCTTTACCAGTTGCACAAAAGATCCTTGAAAAAGAATTACACTAGAGCTGCGTCAATAGCTAACAATTTAGACAGAGTCTAAATGAACATTATTCGAAAAAATTTAAATCCATAACATAACCAATTGTTAAAAACTTTTCTGATCCAAGTACTTCGAAGCAAAAATTCCTATACTCCATTTCTATTAATTTTTTTGCTTCTCTGTTCACAAAACGGATTTTTTCCCCGTCCCTCGTGTATCAGATTGTATATTAATTGATACTATATATTCCTACATGCTCCAATACAAAGGATGCATACGTTCTTTACTTGCGAAACTAAACCAAACATTACCTTTCGCTTGGCAAGACTTCTTCCAAATTTATGTCAAGAAAGAATACTTCCATACAGTCTTTTTAACTTTGAACGGATTGTTGTCTCATTCGCTTTTGCTTTTATGCAATTTCCTTATCAGTTCTTTAACTAATGGAATGGGAAACAATCGTATCCAGGGCTAAGGCGATAAAAGAAATATTCCTTAAATCATACAAATGCTTAAATACCGACAGGGATACAAAACCTGAAACAATAAACAAGCATATAAACATTCTTCACAATCAGTTGGAAAAACTCAGAGTACTACTTAATATAAATTATAGTAGGTTTACAAAAGCTCATCAAACCTCCGCTGATAATTTTTATTCCGACCTACGTGAAAAATTAATTTCCGTAAGTTACAGAAAAAACTTTAAAGTATTTGTTCCACACTCAATCCATGAACCAATAGTGTTCGATCCTTTACCCGAAACGGAACAAAAACAAATATCCAAAATGCCTCAAACGGTAGTAGAATTTTTAAATACTGCCTCTAGGTTAATTCCAGACTTTGATGGAAATTCCGAAAACTTGCAAAGCTTTATCGATGCTGTTGATTTAGTAGATTCAATTAAAGAAACTCACGAATCAGTAGCTGTAAACCTTATCAAAACAAAATTGAAAGGAACAGCAAGAAATCTAATTTCATCAGAAATTACATTACAACAAATAATCTCTAAACTGAAAACAACGGTTAAAGGTGAATCCGTTGATGTAATTAATGCCAAATTATTGAGTATAAGACAATCAGGAAAAAACGTTAATGCCTACGTCAATGAGATGGAGGAATTAACGAAAAAATTAGAAACAGCCTATATTAGAGATGGATTACCACATGAAATAGCCAACAAATATGCTACACGTTCAGCAGTTACGGCTATAACCAAAAACACATCCAATGACAGAGTTAAAATTATTATGCAATCAGCTAACTTCAATAATATGAATGAAGTAGTAACGAAATTCATAAACAGTTGCACCGAAGCATACGGTCAAGAAAATTCTATTCTAAGCTATGGCTTCAGACGCCAAGGTTACAACAATAATAATAATAATAATAATAATAATAGTAACCAAAGCAGAAGCAACAGCTTTAATCAATCCTTTAACAATTCTCAAAATAGAAACAACCGTTTCAATCGCAATAGAAACAGTAATAACGTATCTTATCGTAATAACGGCACTAACAACCGTAATTACAATAACAATAATTCTGGTTCTTATCGTAACAATAACGATAATAGAAACCGTTACAATAATTCCAACAATTCTCAAAACAGAAACATAAATCTATCCGCAGAATTCGACTCGGGAAACGAGCAACGACCTCTAATTACTCAGTAGGAACCAAAACATACAATATTAACTTAAATTTATGTAGCTATTTACGCTGTAGAACTACTCTAAATGATGGAACTTCAATTTTATTAATAGATACTGGCGCTGATATTTCAATTATCAAGCACAACCAGGTCTTAAATGAATCAATAAATGTTTATAATAGAAAAAATTTAAATGGTATTGGTAATGGTATAATTTCAACGTTAGGCAGTGTACAATGCGAATTAAAAATAGACAAATATCTAATAAAACATACCTTTCATGTAGTTACGAATGATTTCAAAATACAAGCAGATGGAATAATTGGAATGGATTTCATACGAAAGTATAATTGTGTCTTACAATACTCCAATGATAGAGATTTGATTATTATCCGATCAAATGAAATTGATCATGACATCGGAATACCTCTTACAAATGGTCCAACCATAAACTCAATATCACTTCCTGCTAGATCTGAAGTTATAAGATCCATACAATTTGAATCAACAGAACAAAATGTTTTGGTACCTTATCAAACAATTCAAAACGGAGTTTACATCGCAAATACAATAACTTCCAAGTCAAATCCTCTGGTAAAAATAATTAATACCACTGAACAAGATTTAATAATTTCTGATATTAAACTTGTTACCGAATCCCTTAAAGATTATAAAATTGCAAAACAAAATGGCGCACCAGCCAGATCCAAAGAAAAAATAGAACGACTTTCTAAAAACTTCCCATCTTTCGTAGAAAATGATCTAAAATCCTTATGTCATGAATTTATAGATATTTTCGCTCTAGAATCTGAAAACATATCAGTCAATAATTTTTATAAACAAAAACTTAAAGTAAATAATAAACAACCTGTCTACATTAAAAACTATCGAATACCTCATTCTCAAAAAGAGGAAATAAATAATCAGGTTGATAAACTAATTAAAGATGATATTATTGAACCATCCATTTCAGATCACAACAGTCCTATACTCTTAGTACCAAAGAAACCTTTACCTGGTACAATGCAAAAAAGATGGAGACTAGTAGTAGACTACAGGGCAGTAAATAAAAATTTAATAGCTGATAAATTTCCTTTACCTCGCATAGATGATATTCTTGATCAATTGGGCAGAGCTAAATTCTTTTCTTGCCTTGATCTTATGTCAGGTTTTCATCAAATAGAGCTTGATGAGGAATCTAGAGATATTACATCCTTTTCCACAGATAAAGGATCATTCAGATTTAAAAGACTACCGTATGGTTTAAAAATAGCACCAAATTCTTTTCAACGTATGATGTCATTAGCTTTTTCAGGTCTATCTCCAGCACAAGCATTCGTGTATATGGATGACCTTGTAGTAATTGGTTGCTCACAAACACATATGTTACGAAATTTAAGAAATGTATTTGAATTATGCAGAAAACATAATCTGAAACTACATCCAGACAAATGTTCATTTTTCCGAACTGAAGTAACATTCTTAGGTCACAAATGTACTGATAAAGGTATATCTCCTGATGACAGTAAACTTTCTATAGTCCAAAACTATCCTACACCAAAGAATGGTGATGAAGCTAAACGCTTCATAGCATTTTGTAATTATTACCGAAGGTTCATACCAAACTTCGCTGAATCATCCCGACATATTACTAGATTGTCAAGAAAAAATATTCCTTTTGAATGGAACCAAGATTGCGAAAAATCTTTTCAATACCTCAAAAATCAATTAATAAGTTCTAAAATTTTACAATACCCCGATTTTTCTAAAGAATTTTTTATTACGACAGACGCAAGTAAACACGCTTGTGGTGCTGTCCTTAGTCAAGAAAGACAAGGTATACTAATGCCAATTTCATATGCTTCTAGATCATTCACTAAAGGTGAAAGTAATAAATCCACCATAGAGCAAGAACTAACTGCAATACATTGGGCTATAAAATATTTCAGACCATACATTTACGGTAAAAAGTTCGTAATTCAAAGTGATCACAAACCACTTACATATCTGTTTTCTTTAAAGAATCCATCATCTAAACTCACACGTATGAGACTTGACCTCGAGGAGTATGATTTTGTAATTATGTATATTAGGGGTCGAGAAAATACAGTGGCAGACGCACTGTCACGAATAGAATTTAAAGATATTAAAAATATTGAAGTCAATACAGTCCTGAGAGTTACAACAAGACTACAGGCTAAAACAAGCAGAGAAAGTGCGAACGACACTCCTGCACAAAAAACAGAATCAGTTAATTTTAAAATATATGAGGCTATAAATGCCCAAGAGCACCGTAAAATACCTAAATTGTATTTTACTAAGGATAAAGTAATTATCCATAAGGGAAAGCAAGTACTTTCCGAATTTAAGTTGAAAGATCTTATTATTAATAGAAACGTCGACCTAGGTCACCTCTTTCTAAAGCTTGAAAAAATAGCTAATAATCTCGGTCTCACAACATTGCTACTTTCACTAGATGATAGTATGCTTAATTACCTAGGAACAAATAGAGAAACCTTCAAATGTAAAGGTAATACAATCTTGCAAGATTCGAATTTAACAATTGTGCTCGTACCAAAACTTACTAAAGTTTCTTCTGATTCTGAAAAAATGAGAATTATGCAAAAATACCATGATGATCCTGTTACAGGTGGACATCCAGGCATAACTCGGATGATTAAAAAAATAAAACTTCAATATCATTGGAAAGGCATGACTAGAGATATAGCTAAGTATGTCAAACAATGCCTTAAATGCCAAACCAACAAAACCACGGTTAAAGGCAAGGAGTCTCTTGTTATAACACCAACTCCTTTAAAAGCTTTTCAAAGAGTAATAGTTGATACAATAGGTCCCCTTCCACGATCTGATTCACAGAACGAATACGCTGTGACTATAATGTGTGATTTAACTAAATATCTAGTAGCTATTCCAATAATAAATAAATCAGCCAGAAATGTTGCGAAAGCCATTATGGAAGAGTTTATTTTAATATATGGTCCAATGAATACAATCCTTACGGACCTAGGTACTGAGTATATAAATCAAGTACTAACGGAATTATGCAAGCTAATGAAGATAGAAAAATTACACTCCACTGCTTACCATCATGAAACACTTGGTACAATTGAGAGATCTCACAGAACATTCAACGAGTACTTGAGATCTTATGTTTCAGCAGACAAATCAGATTGGGACAACTGGTTGAAATTTTTTGTATATTGTTATAATACAACTCCATCCACAGCTCATGGATATTGTCCATTTGAATTGATCTACGGAAAAATTCCAAGAGAGCTAGATTTTACCAATAACAATGGCATAGAACCAGTTTACAACGTTGAGGCTTACGAAAAAGAAGTTAAATTTAGACTACAAGTAGCACAACGTAGAGCTGCGAGCCTCATTGAAAATGCTAAACTCCTAAGACAAAAATTATCCAATGAAAATTCTAATCCCTCTACTTTCTGCGTTAATGATTCTGTGTTAGTCCGCAATGAATCAGGACATAAACTGGACGCGGTCTACACAGGTCCATTTACAGTCAAAGAAATTGACAATTCTAACAATATCACATTAATGGACGCTAATGGTAAACTTTTTACCGTCCATAAAAATAGAGCAAAAAAGATTAATTAATCCCTTAAAATAAAATATTAATCTTTTGAAAAAGAAAAACGAATTCTTTGAAAACATTTTTTTCTTTCCCGTATTTAACATGCAAAGTACATGTTTATATTAATTTTATATTGAAAAAAAAAAAATTCCTTAAAACAAACTATTTAATGCTTGTACTAATTATATATTGGAAAAAAGTTTTCTTTAAAACAAACTATTTAATATGTTTGTATTACTTTTATATTGAAAAAAAAAAATCCTTCTTGAAACAAACTAATTCCTACTTAACATGTAATATACATATTTGTAATCCATAAATATTAATAATAATAGATTTGTTTTATATATATATTTAATTACTTTTTATTATGTAAAAGTTTAACAATAATAACTATATAATAGAATAAATTAATTTTAAATTGACAAAATTCCTTAAAATAAGTTATTCCTTATTTTACATGTAAGATACATATTTGTATTATATAAAAGAATAATCAATTTTGTATTGATTATTCTTTTCCAAAAAAGGGAGGTGTAGTGTGTTTGACAAGTCGTAGTTACCATACCGTCTGTATGTAACACGAGCTACATACTTTGTTGTAGCAACATTGTCCACACACACTGGGAATATGCTGAGTGGCTCATTTACACACACTGTAAATGTGCTGACTAGTTCATTCCCATCCTAATGTTTATTTATAAGTATCATATTCATAAGTATTCAACTGTGTTAGTATTAGTGTACTTTTAGGTCTTTAGAATATAAGATTTAATTGTACAGTTAGTCTTAATCAGAACAGAGTCTTAATTAGAACTCAAGTGAATAAAGAGCACTTGCGACGTGACCGGTCGCAAGTTGCCAACACACAACATTCAATTTATTTTTACTAATCCTTTGGCGATCCTACATGGCCATTTGTGCCACATTACAATGGAACACAACTGGAAACATTTTGCTGCGCATAATTAATAAATCTATGGAAACAGGAATTTTTCGTACAAAATGGAAAGAAACAATGGTAACACCAGTTGAGAAAATTAGAAGCACAAATAAATGCGATGAATTTCGTCCAATAGCTTAAAAATATGTGAAAAAATTATGGAAAAGGTTGTAAAAAATCAAGTCGAGCAATATATAGAAAATCATCATTTGCTCTCTAAGCACCAATCTGGATTTAGAAAGAAACATTCCTGCGAAACAACAATGCACTACTTAATAAACAGGTTTAAAATAGTTAAGAAAAACAATAAAGTACTAGCTGTATTCCTAGACTTTAAGCGCGCTTTCGAGACAATAGATCGTAATATACTGATTCAGAAGCTACATAAATATGGTATCCAGAAAAATGATTTACAATGGTTCAAATCATATCTAACAAATAGAAAACAAATAACCAAAGTCAATAATGTAGAATCGGCAGCAATAGTAAATAACTATGGGGTGCCACAAGGCTCAATCTTAGGAGCCCTATTATTTATTATATATATATAAATGACATTGAAAAAGTACTAGACAAATGTGAAATAATAATGTATGCAGATGACACCCTGATATATACAGAAGCTGAGACAGAAGAACTTTGTTATGAAAATAAAAAAAACGATATGAGGAAATTAAATGAATCCTTAAATATTAATAAGTTGAAATTAAATGAATCTAAAACTAAACTTATGGAAATTAATATGAATACAAATAGATCAATTAAAATATATATGTGGCAACCTTGTTGTGAAAAACAAGCAAAATATTGGCGCTCTTTGAAAATTTTTAAAAATATATAAAATAAAAGTGTTTTTATAACAAATAAAAAGAACCGAGATAAACAATAATAAACTGAAAGTTGGTGAATGCATAAAAACAATAAAACTAATTATTAGTGGACTCAAAAAGTAAAAGAAACAAATATGGCTGAGTGCCACCATTGCAAGACTACAATTCGCGGTGAAAGTGGTTTAATGTGTGAAGGCATATGCAAAAAGGTTTACCATTCTGCAAAGAAATGTTCGGGAATTGACCAATACGCACGGGGAATACTTGATTCAGGTGGCTTCATACGTTTTATATGTGATGATTGTATCCAATATATTCATAATATTGATATGGCGATTGTCGAAGTACGGGAAAGTTTAAACAAAAACAAAGAGAACTTAGCGGAATATAAAGGGGAATTTAAGGCAACATTAAAACAAAATGAAAATGAAATTAAAAAATTACTTGAGGCAATAGAAAAAAGATACAATGAACGTTTAAAAAAATTAGATGAAGCTCAAAAATCCAGCGATATTATTGTAAAAGAAATAAAAAACTTATGCGGTGTAATAAATGAACAACAAAATAAGAATAAAGAATTGTGTAACAGTATTGAAGAATCAAACAAAACAACATGTAATGAAATAAAAAAAACAATCGAAGAAACAGCCGCCAAATCAAATAAAATGTCTTTCTCGGAGGCGCTAAAAAGCAATATAGTGATGCCAGATAAATATAAACAAAACCCGCTTATTGTTAAACCAAAGGGAAAGCAGAATGTTTTTAAAACTAAAGAAGATTTAAATAAGAAGGTTAATCCTGTGGATTTCAAAATAGTTAATATAGAACAAAGGAGGAACGGATCTGTGGTAATTCAGAGTGAAAGCAATGAAGAAAGAGAAAAAATAAAAGAAACAATTCAAAATAGAATGGGTGAATCATATGAAATTAAAGTACCTAACCAAATTGAAATGAAAGTAAAACTAATTGGTATGACATTTAAACTAACTGAAAATGAGATTATTGAAAAACTTATAAAACAAAATGATTTTCTTATTGAAAGTGAAATATCTGTTATTAAATTGTTTGAATATAAAAGAAATGGTATTAAAATATATAATGCAATTTTAAAGATTGATAACACATCATACAGTAAAATATTGAACGCACAAAAAGTTAATGTTGGATGGGAGAAATGTAGAGTGTACGATGGTACTGATGTTATACAATGTTTTAAGTGCAAAGGATACAATCATAAATCATCAGAATGTAAACATCAAGAGATTTGCTATAAATGTCATGGAAGCCATAAATCCAATGAGTGTAGTCAAGAAGTTTTAAATAAATGCATAAACTGTATGAGAATGAACAACAGGTTAAAACTTGGGCTTGATGAAAATCATCCTACATCCGATAGAGATTGTCCTGTGTACCAAAACAAACTAAACGCGAAAAAAAGAAGATGGGGGATTACAGCATAACAATCAAGGCAGATATGCGGTATATACACGAACATTTAAGGGATCATAAATAATTACAGCCAACTGGAAGTAATAACAGAAACAAAAAAACATGAATTTATTATACTAACCGAAACCCACTTAACGGAAAATGCAAAGGAGGAAGAAACTCAACTAACAGGATACAACCAATTTGCAGCATTATCCAACTCAACAAGGACGGGTGGAGTAACAATATATGTCAAAAAGAAATGGAACATGAGAAAGATCGTTGAAAAAGTGGTTGAATCTAAAATTTGGATAACTGCATATGTAGCAAAATATAAGAACATCAAATTTATTATAACAGCTGTGTATAGATCACCGAGTAGTGCAGAACACGAGTTTATAATGGCGTTTGATGAAGTTTTAGAAGAAATAAATGAAGTCAACTGTGATATTATAATAGCAGGAGATTTTAACATAGATTGGTGTATAGAAGGATTTTATAAAGAAAAACTAAAATGCTTATTAGATGACAATGGCCTTAAACAGATAATGAAAGACTTCACGAGAATAACACGGAGCTCAAGAACATTAATTGATTACATTATAACGAATAGTAAGAACATAACGGCAAATATCAGTAACTCAAATAAAGTGTCCGATCATGAAGCAATCGAAATAACAATTAATAACTCAGAACACAATTGTGGTTCAAAAAATTTTTAAAGAAATTGAAATATTTAAGTACAACAAATTAAAATATAATAGACAAATAATGAATATACAACAATTTAATACAAATGACAATTTAAACAATAATGTAAACATTTTCGATCAATGCTTAGAAAATGCAGTAAAAAATCAAACGAAGTTAAAGACTGTTGAAGAGAATAATGAATGCAAATGGTTTAATGAAGAATTGAGACGTATGAAAAGGGATAAAATTTGTAAATACCAAATAGCCAAAATTCAGAATACTAATGACGCATGGGAAAGATATAAATCAACGCGAAATAATTACAAAGTCCAACTAGAAAATGAAAAAAATAAATATTTAAATAGTAAAATAAATAACATTAAAGATCAAAAAGTAATGTGGAGGGAAATTAAAAAACTCATTTTAAAAAGATCTCAAAATGAAATTAAATCTGTGATATTTAACGAAAAGGAATATAATCAAGATCTCAAAATAGCTGATAATTTTAATAATTTCTTTATAAGTAGAATGATATAAAAAATGTGCAATATGTAAATGAAATACCGGTGATAAACTCTCAATTTAAGTTTCGGGCAATAACATTGGATGAACTACGAAAAATATGCAAAAATTTAAAAAACAAAACGGACTACAACAAAATATCAATTAACATGATTTTGAACAGCTGGAATATAGTAGGAAAATTTCTCCTTGATATAATTAACACATCCATGGAAATCGGTGAGTTTCCTGAAAACTGGAAAATATCAATGGTAACACCAATTGAAAAAGTTGCAAATACTAAAAAATGCGAGGAATTTAGACCAGTAAATACACTAAAAACATGCGAAAAAATATTAGAGAAAGTGGTAAAGGATCAATTGGAGCAATATATTGAAAGTAAAAATATACTATCAAAGTACCAATCAGGTTTCAGAAAAAAATTTTCATGCGAAACGGCATTAAACTTTTTAATAAACAGATGGAAAAAAATTGAAAAAAACAAAAAGATGGTAGGCATTTTTTTGGATTTTAAAAGAGCTTTCGAAACAATTGAAAGAAGTCTACTTCTGCAAAAATTACATAGATATGGAGTTAGAGAAAAAGAACTACAATGGTTTAAGTCTTATTTAACAAACAGGAAGCAAATTACCAAAGTAAACAAAGCAAAATCGGACATAAAGAGCAATGACTACGGAGTTCCACAGGGATCAATTTTGGGAGCATTATTATTTATTATATATATAAATGATATGCCGACCGTATTAAAGAAAAGTGAAGTTGTTATGTATGCTGATGATACACTTATTTTCATGGAAGGAGAATCATATGAACAATGCTATGAATACCTGACAGAGGATATGGAAAATGTAATTGAGTGGCTTAACATGAATAAACTTAAATTAAATGAAAACAAAACGAAAATAATGGAAATAAATACGGACAGCAACAATATTTTTAAAATAAACAATCAATAGAAAAGGTTGATCACATAAAATATTTAGGTTTCATAATTGATAAAGATTTAAAATTTAAAAAGCACATTGATTTTATTTGTAAAAAAATCGGCAAAAAATTGGCTTCTTCAAGAGAATCAGAAAACAAATCTCGGTTATAACAGCAATAAATATATACAACACTATAATTAAACCACATTTTGAGTATGGGTCAACAATATTATACACGTGCTGTACAACGAATCAACTGGAACGACTACAGAAACTGCAAAATAGGGCAATGAGAACAATATTGGGATGCAATAGATATACATCTATTCGGTTCATGTTGGATTCTTTGAAATGGCTCAACATAGAACAAAGGCTAAAAATGAACACTATCTGTTTCATACATAAAATAAAAAGAGGAGAAGCACCGGAGTACTTAAGCGAACAACTGAAATATGTGGGAGATTTACAACCGTATCAACTAAGGAATGCGAACCATTTTAGAATTGACAGAGTAGCGACAACAGCAATGCAACGATTACTTTTCTATAAAGGATTACAACTATACAACTCTATGCCAAATTATATAAAAAATGAAGATAATTTTAAATTATTTAAAAAACATATTATTAATTTTGTTAAATTTTATTCCTAATTGAAGAAAATATTGCTAATAGTTTTGTTAATATAATTACATATATGTAAAGTATTGTAGAGTATTTTAAAATACTAATAAAGATTTTATTCATTTGTATTGTATATTGTATATATAATAAATAACATTACAATAGGGAAAGTAAATAGCATAAAATATCTCGGTTTTATTATTGACAAGGACCTAAAATTTAATGAACACATTGAATATATATGTAAAAAAATTGGAAAGAAAATTGTGTTTTTTAAACGAGTGAGAAATAAAATATCGATTATAACAGAAGAAGTTCCATACAATCTCAGAAATGCAGCAGACTTCAGATTACAACAAGCACAGACCAATGCGATGCAAAGAACATATTTTTACAAGGTATGGCGAATGGACAACGTGATGCCAAATGAAATTAAAAAAGAAGAAAATGTAAAATTGTTTAGAAAAAAATGTTGTTAATATTATTAAACAGAATTTTGTACATTTTTCATAAATTACCATATTTTAACAAACTGTAACATGTAAATTTGTAAAGTATTTCAAATACTACTTAATAAAAAAACGATCTACACATAACTGCAAATTTCCGCTAAAGAGCGGAAACAACAGGCCCTACTGCTACCTGTCATTCTATTTCAAATTGTATTCAATCAAATCAGTAAAATCAATAGAACCTACAAATATATAGACCAATGCTTTTATGGAGAAGGCTTTTAAATGTTATGCAATGACAACTCGAAAAACAGGTATTGGCTATAATGTTCGAAAAAAAGTTATTGCTGGAAAGATCAAATTGTCACACTTGAAAAATCGACATTATCAAAATTTCTGACATATTAATCCACAAAGAGATTCACATATTCATCGTCATTTATCTTATTAAAGTTATATTGAATATATGCGTTCAGAACCTATACACCTACATATATTAATTCTACTAATAGAATCAGTACTACCGATGTTAGAAAGTACTCAGAATCGCATAACAGACTCCACCATGAAGAAATTTTTTTAACTTTATTAAAAAGCCCCAAAGTATTACTTATATCTCAAGTCCTAGTAACCTTAGCTATAGGCATAAGATCTATAAATGTAATATAAAATATCCATATGAATATTTGATAACAATAAATGTATTGGAAACCAAAACACTATCCAAAACATCTTAAATAAATAATAAATGCAACTGCACCCGATTTCGCATTCAACTAAGCGGTGTAGAAAATTCTGCAAGGCTCAAATCGTAAGCACGAAATCTATATGTATTATTTGGTACTACTAGTTATAGGTTAATATTATCATTAAACTAACTCATAGATAAAAGTTTCTAGATACTAATTTCGTTTTAAGGAAACTGTGATAAAATGCCGGAATGTTCATGAATTTCGCATTAAAATTGTAGTTTTTAAATATTATACTGTCGAAAATTTACATTAAGTACCCTGAAAATTCTTTTTCTTTATCATTTAATATTAATACGTTGTTTCATTATCATGATAACAAATGAAGATTACAAATTTCTTTATATATACCATTTGAAATATGCATATATTTTTCATATGATAACCAATAAACGCATAAGACTCAATGCCAAACAGCAGATGCTTGGAATAATAAGAAACTAGTAATACATTTGCTTTTATTCCTTTTTAATACTGAGCCGAACAATTTGCACCGCAAAAAATAAACTAATAGACTCAATTTAGAACTTTCAACATATTTTTAGTTTAAGAATAATAAGTACTTTTAAGTACTAAATAATTTATATAAATTAGCACCAACAATCTACTGAAAACTACAAAATGTATACTATAGTTACCTCTACAACAGGAAAAGGGATAAATTCAAATTTCTCTTGCAATTTGTAACACTTCACACTAACTTACACCAATTTCAATAATTTTTTTCATTTCGGAATCATACTTTTCTTAGTACTTTCAAATTAGTTTGCAATAATTTCATTATTAAAAAAACACTTCTTTTTATATTTGTTCAATAGTTTTTAATAAAATTGCGTTTATTTCACTCTAATCCCACTTATGCACTTGTCCAGGAGTAGGTAATTTTGTAGAAGATTTAGCATCTTTTCCACCAACCAAGAGTTTTTGTTGCACTAAATCGATTGGTGGAGCGACCAGTCGACGAGGGTCGCGAGTGCAATAATAGTTCGCTGATAGTACATGGGCCGGACCACCAGGTATATCTGGAGGTGGTTGCGTACGATCGGCTAAGCCATCTTCAAAACGTAAAGCAACTGTATGTTCCCGCTTAAAGGAAAGAAATGTTTAAATTATGTATATTATTTTCACTTTCCAACCTTACATAACCAAAATTGGTTAGAAGGTGTTTTAAAACTTGCAAACAATACTTACGCCTAATAAAAATGCTCTTATGCGTTGAAGAAAAGGCGATATATCGCGGCGAGCAGCCATATTTCGGTACTTTTGAAAGAAATATATTTGGAAAAAATTATAAATATACAAAAATTTGTTCTTAAAACACCCAATTAAACTGTCAAAATAATTTCTTTCTGACAATTCACAATAAGAGTGATAAACAATTTTCCAACACTAGACAATAATACATTTTAGGTGGTAACGCTATCGAACTAAAAAAAAACAAAGTAACAATGCTTATGAGTTCTTTAACAAGATCTATGGAAGGAGCTTATTAATAAGCCTTAGTAAATACTTTTTCTCTGCTTAAGAAACCTTAAATAATAGTAAGAAAATTCACATTTATTCTAGCACTGCATTTCACTTTATTTATTTATTATAAAATTTAAATTAAGAATTAAAATTTTTTTTAAAATTATTGTAAAATTAAGATTAAGAGATCTATTCATTATTAAAATTCCTAATATAATTTACAAGATTTTTTTCTGAATATGTTAGTATTTTGTTCATTTTTTAAATAATTTGGCATTGAATTGTATTCATTTAGTCCTTTATAAAATAATGTTTTCTGCATGGCGGCTGTATCTGTTCTTTGTAGTCTGAAATCTGAGGCATTCCTTAAGCTGTACGGTTGAACCTCTCCAACATATCTGATTTGTTCCGTCAAATAGTCCGGTGCATCTCCCATCTTCATTTTTCGAATGAAATTTATTGTATTAAGTTGTAATCTTTGGTGTATATTAAGCCATCGTAGTGTATTCAGCATAAAATTTATGGATGTGAATCGGTTGCATTTTAATATTCCTCGCATCGCTTTATTTTGTAATTTTTGCAGTCTTGATATTTGTAGGTCTGTGCAGCATGTGTAAAGTATGGTTGAACCGTATTCAAAGTGAGGTTTTATAATAGTGTTGTATATGTTGATGTTGATGTGATTGTTGACATTTTGTTTCTTATTCTCTTGAAGAAACCTATTTTTTCCAATTTTTTTACAAATGTATTCAATGTGTTCTGTTAATTTTAATTTATTATCAATTATGAAACCCAAATATTTAATTTTATTAACTTTTTCTATTATTACGTTATTTATTGCGTATTGTATATTAGTGTTCATGTTTATTTCCATTATTTTTGTTTTATTTTCATTTAATTTTAATTTGTTCATTTTCAACCATTTAATTATATTACCCATATCCGCATTTATATTTTCATAACATATTTGACATGTTGATGCTTCAGTGAAAATTAGGGTGTCGTCTGCATATACATAGTATTATTTTACATTTTTTTAATATTTTTTATGCTGGACTCACAGACCTTGAAACCTTGATATTGGCTAGCCTAATTCCGGACAACCGATTCAGTAATCGATAGACTAGCACAAACTAAGGAAAGGCTATTTGAAACATTAGGTAATACACAAAACACTTGAACGATATTTACACATTCACATATGTACATACCATGTGGGAATATATTCAATACTTCCATTACTATCCCTAAATAGTTCCACTATATATAATATTAATTATTTGTGGCATGTCTTACTAAATATATAATTAGTTCTACCAGAAAAAGTTATGTAAAAAGAATTTAATCAATCGAATTTTCTATGATTTGCTTTTGTTCAAAAACCGCGGATAATATAATATTGGTGCTCACTGGTTATGTTGTAGTCTTACAAACATTTTTTCTAAGGCTGGCAAGTCCTTCGTATACAGCGGCTGATAAATAAACATATTGGAAACCCAACAACCGGAGTGTTTCTAAAGCAGTACTGGCATTCTTTGTTTATGTTTTTGGACGCAGTGTACCACCAAGAAAATGACTTCAAATCGTTCTATAACACAATCCAAAGAAGCTTTGTTGAAGTCTTATCAAGTACGTCTTAAAGATGATGTCAGAAGCATGCTTGAAAATTTCGAGGGTAAGTTAAATTTCCAGTGCTTGTAAATTGCATCATTCCTGAACAAACGACATTTTCTAATCGATTTCGACATTTTCTATAAATCCAAAAATTACGTTTTATAAAATAATTTGCTGTTGTAAGGTTTTACGTAAATCCTTGTACGTATAAAATTTTGTGAGGGAATATTATTAAAAAAACATTAACATTACTTCATTCTTTATTAAGTTAAAAAGTGAGAATTTTAGAGTTATTATTGTATAAAATAAAGTATAAGGTTATTTGTAGTTATTTCGTTTGGCGCTAACTCATCAGACTTATCAACAAACATTTTTTCAAATAATTGGGATAATATCCTGAATAATTTTCAGTAATTACTGATAAAGTACATATTACAATTTGTCATGTGGTGTTTTCAAAATCTGCAGGTCCTCCTGTTGTAGTAAATAGCGTGGCTGAACGCAATTTAGTTTAACTATTCAATTTTCTTGTAAACATTTCCATAATTGTTAAAAATGAATTTTAGTGCATGCAGTTTCAAAACAGGATATACTCGCATCAATAGTACTTATGAAACATGCCGGATCAAGTCCTTTTTAGGGGAACTTTTAAAAGCTAGTTACGATATTAAAAGTATAGGTTAACGCTTGCAGCTTATCACAGTAAAAGAAGATGAGTTTACAAATGTTGAAAGTTTTGATGGTTTTAACTTTAAATCACATAGACTATTTTTTGTTTTTCTTGTTCTGCAGCATTTCACTTACATAATCCAGGCCCTCATATATGCCTACATTTTTGACAGCACTGGTTGCTTGTATACGCCACATTTGCTTTAAACTATTCAAATCCAACTGTTTGGCCAAATCAGTAACATTTATAGCATTGGGCAGATCTTGTTTATTTGCCAGTACCACCAGTACGGAATTTGCTAATTCATAATGCTGCATAATTTCATGTAGTTCTTCTTTAACCATATTAATGCGCTCCACATCAGATGAGTCTACAACGAAAATTACAGCCGAGGTATTAGGAAAATAATGATACCATAATGTTCGTATTGTCTTTTGGCCGCCAATATCCCAAACGGTGAAATTTAGATTTTTATATTCCACTGTTTCAACATTGAAGCCGATGGTGGGTATAGTTGAAATAACTTCTCCCAGTTTTAGTTTAAATAAAATTGTAGTTTTACCAGCACCATCTAATCCCAGCATTAATATGCGTACATTTTCTTTGCCCAGAAATTTATCTAATAGTTTTGACAACGTTAAACCCATAATTATAAGGAATTTATTTATTTATTTGTTTTTTCAATTTTTTTTTTTATTTTGAAACTTCCAATTATTTACGTGTTTACTTTATGAGTTTCTCGTGTATACTGCTTCATATTATATGTACATATATGTTCATATATGTATTCATTCGGTGATGTGTTAGAAATGACGTGGTCTTATTAATTTTAGTGACATTAAATGATGCAATTTTATTTAACTCTTAATCTACTTTTATTAGCTATCGTGTTAATATGCATTTATTTCTTTTCAGAGATTATTAAATTAGCCCGCGGTGAGGGTGATTCCCAAATATCTAAAAATACTCAATGTGAACAGGACACTTATGAGATGCAAGTACGAGCTGCTAATATCGGTAAGTGTTAAGAAGATATTCCCACAGACGCTTACAAAGGCAGATGTAGCATTCTTGATAATGTTGCATGTAAATACGGTAACATTCAAGTGTCAATTAAGAATTTTTCAAATTTATCACACAAAAAATAATAATAAGATTAAAATTAGATCTCTTTTTATGCATTTTTTGATGAAATTTGTTGCATGTAACTTCTTTTATTCGCTGACAGGATGCATTTTGAATCAAATAAGACAGCAAAACTTGCAGCGTATTATACCTCCTACGGTTTCTTACATGTTTTTAACTCAACTTATATTGACAACGGTATATAGAGATAAGGCAAAACTTCTGATTGGTTCCGCTATGTGAATCCAGGGTGATCCTTATCAATTATACTTCTAGTCGTCAAAATCGTCGTATTTATTGTGAGCGGCGCCTGCAGCATCTGTTCTTCTAGTTAGGGCGGCTGCAACCGGACGTCTTACAAATAATATGAAAAAAAACCCTATGCTCTTGAAGGGAACCAATTTAATTAAAAAATGCTTAGTGTAAATACAGTCTTAGCTAGATAATTTGTATTTAGTTGGTAGGTGAAATTAGGTTCAACAGGCAACTTTCGCACTTGTGCTACCTGTCATACATAGGGTATAGAAAATTGGCGACAGAAGAGTAAAGAAGTCAGAAAGCAGAAACACATATAGTCTATGTAAATTCTCTACCTTTAAAGTACCCTAGCCACTAGTCCATGAGGGCACTCTAAGCCACATTTTTTTTAACAATTGGAACGGATGAAAAACAAAAATAAATAGATTTATGTAAGTCTTGATTGGTTGATCTTACAAATTATGCCACCATAATTATGCCTTAATATTTTTATTTTCTATTTTTCGAAAATGACAAAAACATATTTTTGGCCCGAAAACATACATCCTTTTAATATTATGGAGTTCGTTTATAACATACACTGAATAACTTTTCGTTGTATTTACGCTTATAAACATGGAAATAATTAGAAAAATAGGTGAAATTTTGAACATGTCTTATAAATATATCGAAAAACAAGAAATGTGAAAAAATTCAATCTTCCTTACTTTTTTATTGAAAGAAGAATAATTTTATTCCGTTTATAACAAACGAACTAAATTGACGGGTTCCGCAGAGTTCATTATAACCGAATTCCACTAGGTTAAGTTCAGTTCAAATTATTCCAATTTTCGATTAGTTAAAAAACATAAACATTTTAAGTTCGTTCAGAGATTTTTTTGGGGAAAAGTATAATTCCACAAAGAAAAAATTTTAAACTAAAAATATAAAAACTTTTGTTTAATTTTAGTGAGAGCTGGCGAATCTTTAATGAAACTAGTTTCGGACATAAAACAGTATCTGATATTGAATGATTTTCATTCGGTGAATGAGGCTATTGCAAATAATTCCCAACTTTTCCGCGCCACGCAACGAGATTGTGACAAAAAGTTAACCAAATTACGAGATGAAATGGCCATGGATTTATATGATTTAGAGGAGGAATATTACACAAGTATATTTAAATAGTTTATAGTTTTTAAACAAATTATATCTACATGCATATTTAAATAGTTTATAGTTTTTAAATAAATTATTTATACAATTAATTTAAGGTTGTTGCATTTATATATGATACAGTGGAATAAGTGACTGGCATTCTAAATTAAAACTTGTATAGAGGATCGATTGACAGCTACGACGGTAGCGGATATTGAGTGTCTAAATACTGTTTTTGCTAGCGTTAGACTGATAATAACATGCTATCAAATTTTATGTGGTAATTATAGGGAAACAAATGGTTTAGAAAACAAAGTCGGGCTTGGAGTAATTATTAGCATTAACGTGGTAGTATGCCGGAGGGGTAGGTTCGCATAATAGTTCATTTATTCAACAATCAGTGAAATTTCCTGAAAATGGACCGATGGCACTAAATGCTTTATTCGCTATTATAAACTGTAAACCATCCGACTAAAAACTATTTATTTCGGTTTCATGCTAAGAATATTTTCATATCAAATTGATCGAATTCAAAATTTTTTTTAAAATGTTTGAATTATTTGCTGATATCAGACTAATTCTATGAAGAGGCCTTGTTCACTAATTTATTACACAATAAATTCCATAAGGCGATAATACTTATCAGTTAAGGTCAGAGTGGCAGTAAGAATCGCATGTTCCTATATTTTTGATAACATACTCAACATGATCCCGAATTTTATATTAACTTGTATTACGTTTTGCTTAATAGTGGTGCAAATAAGTGCCATTAGTCGTAAGATGGTATTAGAAGTTCAGGTATGGTGGACCAAAATATACGGATACGAGTACGGCTACGCACAGCCGGAAATAAAAGTAGCAAAGGCTGTTAGAGCGTTACACAAAAGCTGGTGCCCAACGCGTGGCAAAGCAGTAAGCATTGCTCAGCTCAATGAATGTAAACAATTACAGTTTTTTAGGGAATGTTGTTTTATTAAAGATAAGTTACATGAAATTCATTTTTAAGTTCACTCGGTAGAATTGTCTTCATCATCACTTTCTGTATCGCTTAGGTATGGTCCTGATTTTTTAGCATTCTCATCTGGCAACACACCTCCAATAACGATTACTGGTTGTTGATTACTGCCAGATATATGAGGGGAATCACTAACGAAATACAACAAAAATTAATTACATATATTAATTTGGAAACATATATAAAGTATAAATAAAGTTCCGAAATTTACTCCAACCTTTTTTGCTTTTTTATTATTTTTCCTTTAGCTCCTACACAAATTTCGTATAGATATTTGGGCACAACTGATTTATTATTAAAAGTATCGACTATCCCAAATATCCGCTTTGGTTTGACCAGCATACATAGTAATTTCAACTGAAATGGTGAGGGTTCAGGACTATAATATAGTTCATAGTATCCATGCTCGTTGTAGATATCATAATTCTTACAATTGGCGGCATCATCGAAAATATTTATAGTAATAACTTTGCTTGCTTTAAAATTACTTTGGAAATTCGTTTTTAAGATTGATTACAGATTTTCTTAAAGATGCTTATTTAACTTACTCCTTAGCAACATTAGCACTACATTCTCCCGCAAATAAAATAATTTTTTCAGCTGTCACACTGTCGTTAATAAAATGCATTCCTACGTGCGGATCTTCGCTACTAAGATTCATGTAAAACTTTCCAAGATTTGAGAATTTTATGCGATTAGGTATATGTTGAGCTAATTTCATTATAAAACGCTCATAACTAAATAATGGTAAATAAATATGAATTTTTGAGTTCTGATGGCACCTGGAAAACTTTAATGAATTAGTATTCCCATCTTTTGCATTTAATACTCACTTCAGAATATCCTCTATATACTGGAAAACCTTTTGCATTTGATCTATATCACTAAAAGTATGATTTTCTTCCATTCTTTTTAAATTGACATATAATTTTTCAACGCCATGCATTACCCAAGAAGCAAATGTATCATTTAATACTGCTGCTCGCATATCTGTATAATTGCCTCCATAAATAAAATTTAATTTACCATCTTGAGTGGTTTATTAAAAATTCATTAGTATGGAATAAAAAATGTGTATTATGTAAGTGATTTTCACTTACTTTGTCTTATTAACACTAAAACATTATTTGACTCATCTGCTTCGGAAGCACAGAATAAAATTTGTAAGGTAAGACGGCGTTCAAGTACAATATCAATGAATTCGTAGGGTTTAACAATGATTATGTTGCTCTTATTGATGCACTGAAATTATATGTTTTAATTTTTAACTACATTGAAAATTTTATTTTTCGAAAGATGTTTAAACAAATCTTCATACAAAATTCGTCCGATAAACTTTTGTTAACGCTTTCAATAAAATACACCCAAAGCTTGTATTATGCGAATTGGAATTCATGCGGTTTTTATATTATTATGCAAAAACCACATCATTAGATGCATTCTAACTTTTTTAAACTTTAAATTTACAAAAATACACACCGAACATGTTTTCTGAAACGTCTGATTATTCGTTTCTATTTCTATCATAACTTCTCTACAAAAAAAATTAGTTTTCGATTTTACCGCCGTGATTTTACTCTTAGCAATTGATTTTTAAGAATTCCGCACTATCATAAAAAGGTTAAGGTCCAGTTTTCTATTTCTTGGAGCGATTACTATTTGTTATTTTAATGTAAATTTTCTTTAAAACGAAAACAATTGTATTGAAAAAACGCTATACCTTAAAGTACAAAATTAGGCCATTAATATAAAAAATGTGTTGCCTTGCAGGTGGTATTGGGAGAATCCGAAATCTATTTGTAGCCGGACGAGATATAAGAAAATACTTTTAAGGATGTGTATGAATAATGCAATTTGAAAATAACAACAATCACACAAAATAATATAACTTTACAACCAAGACGAACTTCATAGGTAATAGTTTTTGTGGTGTAATCAGTGGTAAATAAATACATACTATGTATGTATATATGTACATACATATATAGACTAGCATACTTTATTTTACGTGCAGCAAAACATTGATTGTTGGAAATGGGTAGTGGTCATTATGGTATATGCATATGTATGTATGTATATGCTCATCGTAGCTTACTGCGACTAGTCGGTCGTCATAATTTTTATAACCTTTTTAATTTAGTAAACTTCCTACCTTACGATTTTTTGCTTCGCAATATGCTCTTAACTGATCTGCAAGCCTTTGCGTGGTAAATATCATGGGTAGTTTCTCAGGCAATGTTTGCTTTTCCAGATGCAGCAAATGGGTTAAAATAATTTTTTGTTTAGGCTGTTTCAATGAAAGAATTAATACTCATACAAGTTATTGCACTTAACAGTTTAAATTATATGAAAACTTACCTCAAATAAAAGAGGGAACTCATCAAATACTATTAAATTACCAAGATCTTTTAGTCTCATAATTCCAACTTTGTTAAATTAAAAACTAATAAAAATAGCGCTTGAAATATATTATTATTGTTTTTCTTTAGATGGCAATATTCCAACAGCAACTTATTTTCATTAAATTGCCAACCTCGTTTAATGTTACTAATAAAGTAAAACTTGGCATCACTGTATATCTCAGCTGTTTGTTGCCGTTTAATTGTCTCTGCCATTGCCTGCATGTTTTTATTTGAAGTTTAGTGCTAAATTTTGTATTAAAATCACTTTTAATTAAATAATAATTACAGAAAGTAACAATATAAATTGATGGTAGTCCCTAAAAAAAAACACAATTTTGAACTCGCAGCATATAATATGAATTTCCTGACGCAAACACTCAACGTAACGAAACAATTAACAGTCCGCAGTAAGTTTTTACATAAGTATATGTATGTATGCACTTATTTCTGCTATTAGAAAATTAACAATTTCTGAATGTGAGCAATATCCTATTGGTTGGTGATTCCAAAAATTTCAATACAGACGGAACTTTGGATTTTTTAAGAATACGTATACATTGTACACTTATCTGCGCATTGTATGAGGTATGAAGCAGTGAGATGTCTAAGTTTTTGGATCCCGATGCTATGTCCTACAAAGATTGACGTATCAGGCATTTTTGTGAAAAATTAGTAACATTGAACGCTTCATAACTATAGAACACGTCATTAGATTCTAATTCAAATAATTGGTACTGGTGGAGAGCGTTGGACCTCCTCCCTTTAAATAGGACATTTGAATGACCAACCTTCTTGCAATGACCTCTAAAATGGGAAAATATTCTTTATTCTCTAATCTGAGGGATTCGATATATATATATATATATATATATATATATATATATATATATATATATATATATATATATATATATATATCGTTGTTTTGCCTTCAAATTTTATTTTCACTGCAAGTCTGGTTTCGTTGCAAAGTCATGGCACATTGATATTTCGAAGAGAATGAAAGGTTAGTGCACATAGCAATTATTGTTCAAATACCGGTATCGGGCTACTTAACGCCACTACACGCTGATTAAGGACCCGACGTCTTCAGTGGAACACAGCATAGGCTTATCGCGCTAATCTCTGTGGGGCAAAACAAAAAAAAAAACTAAATATTGGGCCATCTGTCGTACTACACAGAAACACTCCTCACGCCCCATAGAGCATGTATATAAAGTTTGGTCAAAATCGGTCCAGTAGTTCTTGAGTTACGGTGCAAAAACAAAAAAAAAACGAAATATTGCGCCATCTGTCGGACGAACTTCAAACTACACAGAAACATTCCTCATGGCCCATAGAGCATATCATATATATATATATATATATATATATATATATATATATATATATATATATATATATATATATATATATATATACAGTTGAACTTCTATAACTTGAACTTCTATAATTTGAATTTTCTATAAGTTGAAGCAAATCTTATGGCAACAGCGGCAAGCAGCTAAATTCCTTTAAATTTTTTCCTATTACTTGAACTTCCATAACTTGAATTTCTCTCTAACTTGAAGAAAAATAATGGTACAAAACCTTGCAAAGTTTCTATAAATTGAATTTTTCGTGTTGACATTAATTTTTAGTTTTTTTTTTTTTTTTTTTTTCAAATTCATTTTATTCAATAAAAATTAGTATTGCAAAAAAGTTTGGCCTCAGCGTCCTTTGGACATTGTTGAGGCAAGTTGGCAAAATTGTTAAGTTAAATTCTTAATTATTCAAAAAAAAAAAAAAATAATAATAATAAATAACAACAATAATAATAACAATAATAAATAATAATAATAATAAATAAAAAGTAATAATAATGATAAATAAATAAATATAGTAAATATAGTAAAATTATTATAAAATAAATATAGTTTGATATATACATATACACTTAATTATGATTCTTTATATTAAACTGTTTAATTATTTTAATGAGATCAGTATCATTCATATCACAGTAGAAGCATTTCTAAGTTATCAAATAAGTATTCTTTAATAGCTTTCTTGAAGACTGAAATTCGTTGAATGTTTCTTATGTCTTCCGATAACCCATTATATTCAATACTACCCATATATTCCACCCTTTGTTTGGTTTTTTCTAAGCGACAACGCGCTATTTTCAAATTATTCGCATTCCTTGTATTGAACGCAGATTGATTTCTCAAGAACAGAATAGTATGGTGACCAATTTTATGTATAGATTTATAGACATACAGTAAAAGTTGTAATTTATATAATCCATGTATGGGAAGTATTGTTTTTGACAAATCTCTGTATAAAGATAGCGTGGAAAAAGACAATGGCAAGTTAAAAACAGTTTTAAGCGCTTTATTCTGAAATCTCTGAAGTGATTTCAGCTCGCTAGATTTATTCCAGCCGTACACAATAGGAAGGTAACTTAAGTGACTATGGATCAAGGATTGGTAGATGATTAATTTTGTCTTAGTACAAAATTTGTTTTTAAATTAATTAACACTATTTTTTCGACCTTTTTTGTTTTAATATATATAATATATATAATATATATATATTTGTTTTTAAATTTATAAATCAAACCTGTAGCTGATGCAACTTTAACTTTTAGGTTTTTTATATGAATATCCCACGAAAGGTTACCTTGTATGTATACACCTAGATACTTTGTCGAAAGTTCCTCTTGTATAACTTTCCCATCCACAAAAATGCTAAAGTTTTGATTGTCTGTCATGTATGGTTTAAATCTTAAAAGCTTTGTTTTTTTCTGCATTTATGCATAGCCTATTTATCCTCGCATACTCCATAATCAATGCTGCGTCATATTCCATATAAGCTTTTAGAGCGGTTTCATGTTTATATGGGTAAAAAATACTTATATCATCAGCATACATAATCAATTTTCCAAAAAGTTGTAGGTTTTTTAGGTCGTTGATAGATAGATAGATTTATTAAGTAGTATTTTAAAATACTTTTTTAGTACAATTTAAATTTTACATATAAGTATTATACAATTTTTTATATACTGTTATTTCTTATAAAATTTACAATTTTTCTTTTAAAAACTTTGAAATTTATTTCATTTTTGATGCAGTTAGGGACCATGTTGTAAAGATGTAGTCCTTTGTGGAAAAGAGATCGTTGCATTGCAGCTGTTGTTATTCTTGGAAGCCTGAAGTTGTTAACATTTCTTAGGTGGTATGGTTGTACTCCTCCAACATAGTTTAGCTGATCTATTAGGTATTCTGGCGCGTTTCCCATTTTCATATTTTGAATAAAGTTAAGTGTATTCATCTCGTATCTTTGTTTTATATTTAGCCATTTTAGTGTATCAAGCATGGATCCAATTGGTGTATAAATATTACATTTTAAAATTGATCTCATAGCTCTGTTTTGTAGTTTCTGGAGCCTTTCTATTTGTGTTACCGTGCAGCACGTATATATGATAGTTGAACAAAATTCAAAATGGGGTTTTATTATAACGTTATATATATTTATAGCCGTTATTGTGGATATCTTGCTACGTATTCTTTTAAAGAAACCTATCTTTTTACCAATTTTTTTGCATATGTATTCTACATGATCATTGAATTTTAATTTTTTGTCTATTATGAAACCAAGATATTTAATTTTATCTACTTTTTCTATAATTTGTCCGTTAATTTCAAGAGTTGATTCACTGCTCATATTTATTTGCATAAGTTTTGTTTTAGTTTCGTTCAATTTTAATTTATTCATCTTTAGCCATTTATTCACATTATTTATATCATTTACCATATTTTCTTGGCATTGTTTATCTGTCTGCCCTTCCGTAAAAATCAGTGTATCATCCGCATATAAAATAACTTCACATTTTTGTAACACACTTGGCATATCATTAATATATATAATAAATAGTAGTGGTCCCAGAATGGATCCTTGTGGTACTCCGTATTCATTGCTTATACATTCAGATTTTATATTATTGATTTTCACAATTTGCTTTCTGTTTGTTAAATACGATTTAAACCATTTTAATTCAGTTTCTTGTACTCCGTACATGTAAAGTTTTTGAACTAATAGATCTCTATCTATTGTTTCGAAGGCTCTTTTAAAATCTAAAAACACTGCCATAATTCTTTTATCTTTTCCTATATATTTCCATCTATTAATAACATAGTTCACTGCTGTTTCACAAGAAAACTTTTTTCTAAAACCTGATTGATATTTTGAAAATAAATTGTTTTGCTCAAAATAGTTTTCTAATTGTTGTTTCACAACTTTTTCAATTATTTTTTCTAGCGTTTTTAGTGTATTTATTGGCCTAAATTCTTCACATTTTACTGTTTTTGCAACTTTTTCCATTGGAGTTATTGATGATATTTTCCAACTTTCCGGGAATTCTCCCACTTCGAGAGATTTATTTATAATGTTCAATATTATTCCTCCCAGAACATTCCAGTTGTCCATTATTATTTTTGTTGATACACTATTGAAATCGGGTTTATTTTTCATATCTTTACATATAAGTTTTAGCTCTTGTAAATTAATTGCACGAAATTTAAATTTAGTATTTATCACGTTTAGTTGGTTTACATATTGCACTCGTTCTATAGAATTTCTAATTGTTTCAATGCTATTAACAAAGTATTTATTAAATTTGTTGGCTATTTGATAACTTTCTTTAAGCTCTACTTGATCAAATATCACAGTCTGTATCACATTGCAATTTTTTTTAATTACTAGGTTTTTAATTTCTATCCACATTTGCTTTTGGTCTTTGGCGTTACATATTTTGTTATTTATAAATTTACTTTTTTCGTATTCTATACTTGTTTTATATCTGTTTCTTGCTACCTTATAACTATTCCAAGCATCTATTGTATTATCTCTTCTTGCAATGTTATATTTGAAAATTTTGTCCCTTTTAAGTAATTTTAGTTGTCTATTAAACCACTTATTAGCAATATTTGTTTCTTTGATTATTTTTTTATGTGTGAATTTTTTAATTGTACTTTCTATGCAATTATCGATATTGTAACTCATATTATTTACATCATTATTTTCATCATAGTTTAATAAAATATTTCTAATTTCTCTATTAAATAGGTTTCTTTTATATTTAAATATTGCTATTTCCTGGTTTGTTGACTTTTCCAAATTTCTATTTTTAATAGTTATATCTATTGCTTCATGATCTGCTATTTTATTTTCACTATTATTCCTTACTGTAATATTATTATTATTATTAGTAATAACAAAGTCTATTAATGTTTTTGTATTTTCTGTCACCCTAGTATACTCAGAAACTATTTGTTTGAGGCCATTATCATTTAGCGTAGCTTGAATTCTATTTTTATAAGTATCATTTTTACTCCAATCTATGTTGAAATCGCCTACTATAATTATATCATTGTTGGTCTCACAAATCCTTTCACTAATATCATCAAATGCATCACAAAACTCCACTTCTCTGCAACTTGGAGATCTATAAACTGCCATAATTGATAGAATTATATTTTTATTTTTTGCAGTATATGCACTCATCCAATATTTTGATTCAGCTACCTTTTCACATAATTTGTTTACATTCCAATCCTTTTTAAAATAGATTATAACTCCACCTGTTCTTGCTGAATTGGATAATGTGATATAATGATCATAATTCTGTAAAATGTACTCTTGTTCTTCTACCTCTCTTGTTAAATGTGTTTCAGATAAAATTATAAATTCTGGGTTTTTTACCGCTGCCATTACTTCGATTTGACTAAAATTATTTATCAGTCCTTGAGTATTTGTATATACACCTGTTATGTTTATTGATTGTTATATATTAAAACCGATTCTCCTCAACTTGACTTTTAACTTATTTTGGTATACTGGACATTCTTTACTCGTAGTGTAATGATTCTCATCGAGACCTAAGTTAAATTTTTGGTTTGATCTTATACAATTTACACATTTTGCTATAACTTCCTCATTACATTCTTTTGGATTATGGTTTCCATGGCATTTATAACATACATCCTGATTTCTACAATCTTTGGCCCTATGGTTAAATCCCTTGCATTTATAGCACATTAACACTTCTGTTCCATCAAAGACTCTACATTTCTCCCATCCAATATTTATTCTTTCGGCTAACAGCAGTTTTGTGTACGATTCACCATCAATTACAATTTTAGAACTATACGTTAGCTTATTATTTCTTTTCATTTCAAAAGACTTAATAACTTTTATATTACTGTCTTTTAAAAACTGATTTTGTTTTTGAATTTTCTCAATTAATTCCTTTTCCGAGTATTTGAATGTCATGTCTGTTATTGTGGCACTCATTTCTACATTATTTGGCACTTTAATTTCATATTCTTCACTCAATTTATTTTGTATTGCGGTTTTAATTTTGTCTCTTTCTTCATTGACATAAACGCTAAATAGCAATGGGCCCAAAACACTTCCTTGTGGCACTCCATACTCAACAGGGCCAACGCGGCTTTTGTGATTATTTATTTCAACATATTGTTTTCTGTCCGTTAGGTAACTTCTTATCAAGGCTATTGCTCGACCATCTACTCCATAATAACCGAGCTTTTCGATAATAATTTTATGATCGACAAGATCAAACGCTTTTGAAAAGTCATAAAAGATACCAGCTACACCACAAAACCCATCATCTAGTCCTTTACATATATTATTTATTACATTTATAACTGCTTCTTCAGTTCCACATCCTTTCTTGAATCCATATTGGTAGTCATATAACAAATTATTATCATTAAAATATGTTGACAGTTGTTGGTAAAGTAGTTTTTCAAAGATTTTGTCAATAATTGGAAGTAACGCTATCGGCCTAAATTTCTGTACTTGCGAAGCATTATTCTCCTTAGGTATCGGTATAATTTTGGCAATCTTCAACCCTTCTGGAAATTTAGAAGTTCTAATTATGTTGTTAAATATTTTAGTTAGGTAGTTAAGCAAAAATTTCCAGATCTACAACTAACAGTCAGCGTATGTATATCTTTTTTCATAATTTGCTTTATAAACAATAGTTTTAATGGGAAAATGCATAGTTAAATTAACAACACTGTCGTGTGGTGGCAATATGATTTCTGTTTAAAGTTGGATAAAGTCCCGAAATGACAATATAATTACTGCATACAAGTTGTTAAGATTGACTTTTACACAATTAAAAAGAAAAACAGTACAATAAAAAGGAAATTATTATGGCGTCAAAACATGTCCATAAAAATTTGTCAATTGTCTGTTAATAAATGAAATTGACGAGGGATCGAAGAAAAAAGACGTGGCTGAAAAATATAGTATTGCACCGAGTACAGTTTCAATGATTTTAAGAAATAAGGTGAAAATAAGCAACTTTGTTGAATGTGGGGCTTTACTAAACAAAACAAAAAAAAAAAAACAAAAAACAAATTCAGCCAAAAATTACTCATTACTTTAATATATAATAAATTATATACACTTTTTCAATTCTTTTATTACAAGTAAAAAGGAATAAAAGTTATTAAAAATAATTTAAGACTATATGCAAAACTTTCGAAACTTACTCCATAACTTGAAGTCTCCCTAACTTGAAGTTATTTGTTTGGATAATGGTGATTCAAATTATAGAAGTTCAACTGTATATATATATATGACAGATTCACATAAATTTTAAGAACAGGTAAGTGTGATTATATGGTAAGACTTCACGTACTAAAAAACGTTCAAATAAGGCTCAATCAAATAAACTCTATTCACGTACATTAAATTACACTACAAATCAAAGGACTTCAAAAGCTTAAGATGAAATACATTATTGGTATGGGAAAATATACGTAGTTTGTGTACAAGATAGTTCCAACGTCGTTCCACTCTTACCACAAATGACTTCTTAAACAAAGAGTATCTGTTTTTGGGCATCAGTACTTATTTATTTCTGGTAGATCGAACTGGTTGAAGTGTTAAAAGTGTCTCACAAATTCGGAGACATGTTCACATCATGGCACATTCAAATCAAAAGATTCTCATATAATAAATTCTACATAAAGTGCAAGTAATTCTTCGATATACATATGTACATATAAGATAGAAATCTGCCTAAAAACTTAGCCGACTGTCAATTAAGACACCTATGCACTTATTTTGACTAATTTGTTATTTAATTTGAGGCCTCGTTTTAGATTAAAAAAATTCATTTTGAAGCAAGACAGATTCACGCGAGGTAACTTCAAGATCCTAACTTATGTAAATTTTTTTGAGATTTTTTTTATCGACAGCTTTTAAAATTTCTGTTTTTTCCAAATAAACAGTATATAAAATAGATTCAGCTGTATTCTATTTTTGCACGAAATTTTTACATGAGTTTAAAAAAGTATCAAGTGCACGAGTATATTCGTTTATTTTTATTTCATTCACTTTCTTTACAAAACAATTTTGAAATATGTTCGGCAATACACACAAAAATTCCATGTAGCCTAGAATTGTTACCTTGATAATTTCCTATTTCTCATTTGCCTTGTTTTGAAGAAATGTTTTTTTTTTTATTTTAATATACATATGTATTTATAATAAAAATCTAATCTTACTATTCAGTTTAATTTTTTTAATCAAATGCCTGTAGTTTTGAGCAACAGTGTCGGTATCAGTTTTCTAATTTATCTTTTATTAGTTGGATTATTTCTAATATTAAAAATTTCTGACATATCACGACGTTTATAGTTGTTTTCTATATTCAAGACTGAGTACTTCTACAACTGATTTTTCTATATTATATAATTTGTTTTACAAAATGTATTGTTTGTTGTGGCTTTAGCTATTCATATGTCGATTTTTCATTAGTCGATAAACCAAATCGTCAGTGAACTTTAAGCAGTCTGAAAACACCTCATATGTTTATGCCAAACGAATCAAATACAATACCTTTGGGTGTTAATGATATTTGTGGTATTTCTGCTTATTGATCTCAAAACACAACCGTTTTTAGTACTTGGAATCTTTAATTTCTATGTAGTCATAATCGTCAACGAATTTTGATCGAACAAGTAGTACGATATTCTTTTTTCATAAATCAAAATCTAGATTGTGGGCGTCCTCATTGGAAATAATGGCAAAATATTAACAAATAAGTGTGACAAACACGTGTAAAAATAAGGGTTGATGTATGAAAAGGCAAACAAATTTGATAGACAGATGCGACATTGGTAAATAACTTTTTGTAATAAATAAGTAAACACATAAAAGATTTCAAAATATAAAAAAAAGAGTTAGAAATACATACATATGCACATATGTTTGCACATGTATATACGAATAAATATATTATTCGTTATTTATAAGTGTATTGTATGCCACAGTATATTATACATATATTATTTTCGATTTGCAGTTTCTCCAATATATAGAACTCGTAACTGTGTACGATGACAAACGACAATGTATAAACGAGGGAAAAAAGAAAATATTTTCTATGCGAAAAAATAACATTTGTTACAATAGTAATCAATACGTTAGCATGGATAGTTTAGTACTTTTAGCTAATCTCTGTGAAAAATCTCTAAACAATGGCCATACAAGAATGTAACCGCTGCAAATATTTTTTTTTTTTTTTGTAATTCCAACCAAATGACAAAGTTTGTATTGATACCAATATTTAAAATTTTTGGTTTTTGATCAGTGATTGATAGTTATTGTACGCATCCTTATCAGAAACCTTTATGGAATTGTTTTCGGTTTTAAAAACTGACCTTTTCCTATGGTCTTGGTAAACATCATTTTCAATAATGGGTTATTTATTTTTGAACAATTTCATACAAATTATCTAAAAGTAGTTTTATGAATAAATAAAAATTAGTACAGAGAGTTATATACATATTTACATACATATGTATATTTCTCTAACATATAACATAATTGTTTTCATATATGTATAACGATACTAGACTAATAGCAACTTAGTGCAATAATCACTAGTCTACGAGGGCACCCAAAGTTGAAATTTTATAACGGTGAGTAGAATGAAGAAATATAATTATGGAGGTCTATGGCAATATCCTGCCTTTAATATGGTCGCTTCACAACCTTTTGATAAAAGTATCAAAACTTAATATAAAAGCTGAGAAATATTACCGGAAATATAACATGTCATAAGTTTTCTCGTTAAGGAAGGGAATTTGCTAAATTTATCAGAGGCGATTGAAGATTTCATTCCACAAGAAAGAAAGTATCTTAGAACTAACATTATATTTACTAAATACTCCAGCATTTACCTCTCGTATTCATTCCGAGAGGGATGTCTTTGGGAGACTGTGTCAATGAGACAAAATATGAATGTCTTATATACCACGTTTATACGCACGTCTTATTTGCAAATAGAACTATTTGCAAATAACTAATTCACTGTTTATACGGGACATTGCATACAGAACGTGTGTTATTATTAGTGATGCCATGTGACGAAAATATGATTGTTTGGTAAGTAAAACACAAAAAACGTTCATGAAGTGGCAACGTCTTACTTTTTATTTGCAAATAGTGTCGTTATTCACGACTTGTTTAAGTGAGTTAATAAGTTACAATAAAAAAGTTATACGGCAACATTCTTCTTTTTTATTTGCAAATAAGACGTGCGTATAAACGTAGTAATAATCTTGTATGATATATGAATAGGGTCTACTTTAATGCTAGCAACATCTTAATCTCTATTTATAAATAATATAGATATTAAAGCATGTTCGTTGCCCTAAACATTTTTTCAGGACTGAAATGAAAGAGATACCCCATTCAACTAATTATTTGCGTCCTAAAATGGAGCATAACTTCCATTACATACTCTAAATTATATTTCGAAATATGTAAGTCGATCGCGTAAACAAGAGGAGAGATGAATTTATTAGTGGCAGTAGGTTATCAAACTCAATGGATTCAGTGAAGCATGGACATGACGTTATTATTTACAATGCTTTCTTCATTAAGAGGTCATTTATCATACGATTGATAAGTGCATCGCAAGATTTCTGCCCCTATAGTTCTTATGTAAAATAAACTCACCGCAAAGATGTTCCAACCGTTTTCATCGAAACATCGAATCGAATCTTCACAAACAAGACTCAACTAATGCTTTTTTGCATAACATATTTTCATACGGTGTTTTATTCACTTAAAAGTTTCATATTTTTTTAATCAATTTACAAACAAACAAAAAATCTATACATCACTCTAATTTAAAAAAAAAATTTGCATCCTCGCAGGATAATGTTCTCTTTCCTAATATGTTTGAACTTGTTAAGGAACACTAAATTCCCTTTGAAAGGACAAACAATTTTACATTTTGCTTTAAAAAGAAAACACCATTTGTTTCAACACAATTCATTGCATGTGAAAGGATATGCCCACCTGGCCAAATTCATTAAAAAATTTTTTTATTAAAATACAATTAATAGAATTATTTCTAACACTTTTAGCGTTGGATTTTAATGCCTGAAGTACAGTACCGTCTTATGAATAATTTTATATTTAATTTTCATACTCGTATATCTCCGTTTCGCTTCTATTTTTTCTAACAATAAAAATTTAATACAAATGCTTGCAGACAATTGACAATTATTATAGCAAAATTCAAAATGACCACCCATTGTGTAAATATTTGTGAAAAGCAACAATAATTTTAATCCCTGAAAATTTTTTTTGTTTCTTTACAATTATGAAATGACCAAAACCAACTTGTAACAAAAGGAAGGGAAAAGAAAAACAATTGACGAGTATGTGAAATTTTTTGACAACTTAAATAACCACACAGAGATTAATGGAATATTTGCATGTGAAATTGAAAGCGGAAAGGGAAAAAATTATATTAAAACTAGTCCAAAACTGTGTATAGAAATAGTGAAAAGGTGGCTTGAAATGGTTAATTTATTTTTTACGTATTGCAATCAAATGTTATTGCTTGTTTAGACTAATTTTATTTCCAAACACTTGAGTTTTACATGTTAATTCTGGAGTAAGAATTTATAGAATTAAAATATAAAAAAGCTAAAATGAAAATCGGTATTTTCTACTGCATGATTATTGTAGTTTAATTCCTAAATGTTAAAGAAAATTGGTCCTGTTGAAAGCATTATGGTTTAGATCAAGGGCCCTAAAGATAACACGGTCCAAAGAGGAGCTGTTTAATTTAACACATCATTGGAGAAATTAATAAATCTAGCTTTTTGTTTCTTTGACGCATAGTATGGGGACATGTTGTTTATATATCAGCTTGACACTTTAAGATCGGTAACTAAATTGATTCGTTTTTAATTTATCATTCCTATGCGCTACCATGGGAGTGAGTATCCCCAAGTCATGTAGTGGTATAGCTTGTGTTGAGGACCCCTCAACGATCACATGGTGGCTGTATTTAAAAGCTAAAGTCAAAATTATGATAGTTCCGGACTACCTGGAGCTAAAGACTTCCATATGTTGTTGCTAAACAACTGATCGTTAATATTGCCTGTTGGCTTAGTCATATTAATGGAGATTATAGCTCCAGCTCCTAAGCAAAAAACTTGCACACCTACATATATACGTAAATTACTACATTTATTGTCATGTGTGTGAACAAATGCAGATAAGAATTATTTTCAAGTTTTTATACAAATTAAAATTTAATTTCTAACAATATTTGATTTGTAAATATGGCTGTCATCCAAAACGTCAAATCACCTCTCAGAGAAAAGCAGCCAGCTGTATTCCACCACTTAAACAGCGTACTTCAGAAGCATGTTTGACAAAAGCCAATCAGTTTCCAGCATTTATTTTGTTTTTTTTCAGTATTTTTAATAATAATATGGGACATGCGACAAATAAAATGTATCGTTCGTAAGAAACATGCTGTTAAATGAACGCCAAACGGAGGCAGGTGGTTTAATTTGAAAAGATTTTTCATTTGTTTTCGAACTCCCTTTAATGTTTTGAAGGAAATATAAAGGATTATAATGAAATACCACATTTTTATTTGAAAAGGATCACACAATTTAACTCTTCTATATAAAAAAAGGGGCAAATACTTTTATTAAAAAACGTACGAATTAAAGTGTGTGGAACACGATATTTAGTTTTGAATGAAGTTATAGGTTACTTTTTGTATTAAAATCAGTTTCTTTTACATAAAAATTTACTTTTTTTAAATATACTTTATCAATAAAAAAGTTTTTTCAACTGCTGTAAAAATATACTGGGTAGTAAAAATATAATTTTTTTAATAAAAAGGGTTCTTAGTAGAAAAAGATAAAATTTTGATAAAAAGTTTTTTTAATTAAAAAGGTGTCTATAATAAAAAGGTACTATTTCAATTAAAATTTTATTTTTAGAAAACCTAACTTTCTTAATAAATTGTTGCTTTTTAAAAAAAAATATTACTTAAAGGTACTTATTTTAATAAAAGATATAACCTTTTCATTAGAAAATATACTTTATTTTTAATAAAAAATACTTTTTCAAATAAATTCTTTTTCTTAAAGCAGTTTTCTAATAAAAAGGGTAAAATTACGTAAAACTATAAAAGCACGTTTTTAATAAAATTATAATATTTTAATAAAAATGACCTTCTTCGATGAAGACGTACTTTTCAATAAAAATTACTGTTTTATCACCAAATTAATATTATAAGAGAAGGTACTTTTTTAATGAAGAAAATTGTGTTGTAAATAGGTACTTTTCCACTAAAAAAAATATTTTTTTAATAAAAAGGTACCTGTATTTTCCATTAAATAGGTTTTTTTTATAGAAAGTTACTTATTTAATAAAATTATTTTTTAACAAAGGTACTATTTTAATAAAAAAAGGTATTAGTATAATAAAACGTACTTTTTTTAATTAAGAGATATTTTTTTTATAAAAGAGTGTAATAAAAAAAATCTTTTATAACACAAAGAACAAAAAGTTACTTTCATAACAAACTGCTACTTCTAAAAAGTTACTTCAATAAAAAGGAATTTTATCTTTTTAATCAGTAGGAACTTTTTGACGAAAAAGTAGTTTTGCAATAAAAATACACTTTTTAATACATAACAATATACTTTTGTTAAAAAAGGCAGGACACTTTTTTATAATAATATAAATTTTTAATAAAGTTACTTTTTGAAATAAAAAATATAATTTTTCATTAGAAAATTAAGCTTTTGATTGAAAAACTAATTTTTAATGAAAAAAGGAAACTTTTTCATTAGAGAATTAAGCTTTTGATTGAATTAACACTTTTTAATGAAAAAAAGATACTTTTTGATAATAAAAATTAAGTTTTTCAAATAAAAAGCTATTTTTTGAAAGCAGGTTTTTTAATAAAAATTCAAAAGTAAAGCTCTGTATTAAAAATATACTTCCTTAGCAACGTATATAGGTAGATACGAGTATGCTCATATGCGCGTAAATGTCTGTATTACCATATACTTATGTATATGGTTGATATATTTATATATAATTGCATGGTGTTCTGTGAAAAATAATGTTATTTATTTATAATTTATGAACTATATTTCTTCTAACTTCTTTTAGTTGTCAACAATACTTTTCAACAAATGCGTGATATGGCCTCACTTTATCAAATGCATCGTACCGGGCCCCACATTAAAAAACGTCCACCACGTCAGCCTTTAGATGGCAAACCCTTCGCCAAAGGTGTCGTGCTTAAAACCCTGATCAAAAAACCTAAAAAACCCAACTCCGCTAATCGTAAATGTGTACTGGTGCGTCTATCAACTGGCAAAGAAATGGTGGCCTATGTGCCCGGCATTGGTCATAATTTACAAGAACATAATATAGTGTTGTGTCGTGTGGGACGTTTACAGGATACGCCCGGTGTTAAGCTTAAATGTGTTCGAGGAGTCTATGATTTAAATCATGTAATTAAGAATAAATAAATAAAAAACATTAATGTACATATTTATGCTTTTTAAAACAAATAATAAATTGTTAAAATGTTTTTCTTTTTTAGAAAAAAGGATTTATGTTCATTTGTTGGATTACAATTGATCTTGGTCTTGTTGCATTTTGGCCTTTAGTATAAGTGTTTGTTGTGTGTCTGGCTGCACTTGCCACTGGTTGTTAACGATTCTGTTTTTGGTTGGTGAGGGATTAATTTTTTTAAGATTTTACTTTGTCTATTTGAGTTTTCGTAATCTTAAGTCAACAACTTCATTTTAGCAAACAATTGTCTCTTTTTGTGCAAGTTATAAATTTTCTTTAAAATCTTTCTTTCTTTCTGTATTATAATCTTTTTTTTCTTCATTTGGTTTGAGTCCTTTGTCTTGTTTTTTTTCCTTCGCTCAATGCCATTATAAACAAACAGGATTTGAAAAGTATTTTTACGCTTTAGTACTTTTTTTGTGTACATTTAATCTTAACGAATATCTTAATCTATAATGTGGTTTTATCGATAATTTATTTCATTTTGTATTATGTTCTTTTTTTGCATGCTCATTATTCGCATAAATGAGATGTTTAGTTTTAAGGATATTCTTTGTCTCGCCCATACGCCTATTTCTCACAGCCGTAACGATTACGTCTTCTGTTACATGTCATTTCCAAGGAACTTTAATGAACGAACACACAAAAGATAATTTAATGTGTGTTTTGACTCAGCAGATAATCGCAAAACTATGATTATCTGTCTATGGCAAGACTTGACGTAGAAATTTCATAGATGTCAATGTACATAAAAAATACATATGTATACATACGAGTACATACTAAATCTAAGTAGAAACATTGCTGTAGAAAAAGTTGAACAGTTTTCTTGATTTTGAGAAAAATGTCACTAAAACACTAAGAAAATTATATTTAAATTAAACAAAGTTTGGATTTAAAAATTGGAAAGATAAATTCAAAAAATTATGATTAGCAATTTACATTACTTTTTTAAATCTGCAATTTTTAAAATTCATTTTATTGCAAAATATATATTTTTTTTAATCATTATAATCTAAAATTAATAAACTAATAATCATTTGAATAATTCAAAAAATTAAATTTTTATAGTTGCAATTCGCAGAACTACGAGGAAAGACGTTATTTTTCAAAGACAAGTTCTTTGTTTTGAAATAAAAATTAAGTATGTGTTTCATTTGCTTTGAAAGTGTTATTGGAGTTATTAAAAAAGGGAGTGGGTAAATCATTTTTTTTTTAATTTCATTCGATAATCTTTACGTGGAATTGTTAATAAAATTTATTTATTTAACTGCCTGTTTCACGATGTCGAACGACATCGTTCGTTCGCATAAATACATTAAAACCAAAAACAACATTTTAAAATTTGTTGCTGTTTCAAACGTATTTATGCGAACGAACGATGTCGTTCGACATCGTGAAACAGGCAGTAAGCTTTAGCTACAATTTGGTGAGGAATGAAATGAGTAACCGTCAATGGTACTTGAGTTATAGCTGGAAAACTATGCAAACAAAGATCAAGGTGAGGGAACAATATAAAAGACCACAAAAAAAGTTTGCCCAAGTACGCCAATCCCTTTAGAGATTTTACTATACTGCTCTAGTGCTTTCACCCTGAATTGAAATTTATCACCCACCCAATAACTTGCACGGTGTAATTGATATTTCAAAAGCTCATTACTTGTTGTGGGCTTAGTTGTTCATATATCAACATTTCGTTGGTGCTAACCAAACCATCACTGACCTGAAACCAGTTTGAGAGCATTCATCATCATATGTTTATAAAAAAAAACCTTTAAATACAATATGAGAATCCTATTAGTTATTAAATTTACAAAATATACTCGTATAAACATAGTAGGCAATATGAACAGGTAAACAACGAATAATATATTTTTTAAAAACTTTTTTAATTATTTTCCATAGTTTTCGAACTGTATTGGTTAAATTAAAATTTGTAATTAGCAAAACGGAGCAGTACTGGGAGCTGTTATGTAATTCGATTAGAAAGAAAAAAACTTTCGAATTCCTAATAATTGTATTATGTAGTATGATTTTCGTTCGTGGATAACGTTCGGATCTTTTTCTCGTACAAAGACATTATTTCCTATATGAAAAACGACTACTACAACTATGCAGTACGAAAACTATTATGAATGACGCACTGGTTTTCACTACTTTTTTCAAAATGAAATTGCTTATCGTGTTCGAACGAATTATATAATACATTTTCAATTTCGAAACGGAAACTACTTTCGAATGGTTTTGATTTTCGAATCGATTTTCACCTGCTTTCGGTGATGGTAGGGCGACCATCAAAAACGTTACTATTCCATCCGGCTAGTGTAATTAGCTTTTGCATAATTCTTCCTTAAAAAATAATTTGAATAAGCCTATTAATCAGAATTTAAAAATTTAGGACTCTACCTCGAGCCAGACTAATTAAATATTTCCAATTTCACTTACTACTAATTAAAAAGAGTATAGAAATTGTTACATATAAAAAAGTTAATTTTTTCACAATAGTTTGATTTAAGGTCTTAAGAAAGCAATTTGAAGGATATTTATTTTTTTGTAATCATTTCGGACATTGGAACCATTTTCGATGAGATCGGAACAAACATGATGGGAAGCAGCTATGAATCCGTATTGTGCTAAATATATCAATTACGTTAAGTAGGCAAACACGTACTCGTATATGTATCCTTTTTTGTGATAATGTTTTAAATATCACAAAAAAAAACAAAGTTGATACTATATGTATATCTTTATTTTGTGTTGCTATGTTGGGTTGATATTTAATTTATTAAAACTAAAATTGCGGAACTTCCGAGGACCAGAAGGTGAAACACCTTCTGGTTGACTGGCTGGTTCAAGTGATAGTTTATTGCCCGCAAACTGTAAAGTAGACCACGACATGGCTATACAACCCGTTACATGGAACCTGTACTGATCTTATGATGGGGAATGCTGGATCCACCCTGTTGCCGAGATGTATTTTGTATTATTTTCTATGAATCATTCCTCTTTTGACTGCAGGAAAACTTTCATAATATAAATACAATTAAACTAAATAAAAAAATACATCAAACAACTGTTATTTAATTGGAGGGGGGAAATCTTAAATAATTTCAATAAAGTTTTTTTTAAGAAATTAAGTAAAGCCTGACTCAATACAACAAAAAAATGTGAATTGAAAAATATTTCAATTTCACAAAGTTTTCGTACGATTTCCCCTTTATATAGAAGGGTGCACTGGACGCCATGTTTAATTTAAATTAAATGGCTTTCATATTTAATTCTAAACACGTGACGTGTCTAAAGAAAAAAAATCTATAGTATTTAATAATGCGTTCTTCCATCCCCTTTGGCATAATTTATACTCTTACACTGCGAGTAATACAACAACAGCAACCCTTTTATCACGTGCCAACCATCATAAAATCGCACAAAAATGGGGGTGATGTTCAAACACTCACGTCACACAGACATTTTTGAACGTTGTGAAGAAACCACGTAATAGGTGGAGGTAGTAGTGGTGGTGTTATAATGTACTAGAAGAAGGGGGTTTTAATATTATAACATTTGCCACTCATCTACTGGAAGCCAATCACAATTTATTAGTTAATAGTACAGAATTCTTTATTATTTCATTATTCATACATATATAATTTTTGTAATCAAGCGTTAGGTCTTTTTTTAAAAAAAGACCTAACGCTTGATTGCAAAAATTATATATATTAAAACAAAAAAGGTCGAAAAAATAGTGTTAATTAATTCATTATTCATACATTTTATACTTCCCATATAATACTTATGTTAATGCATACATTCATACATAAGTACATACGAGTAGTATGTAAATGTACTCGTGTGTATGGTCCTAATGACAACTCATCAGTAGACCTTTTCTAGCGGCATGAACATAATACTGCCATATTCTTAATCGAGAACAATCGAATGATTCCAGAACTGTCATCAAGGGATATTAAACCCCGATGTATGTACATACATATGTATATTTTTTCATTACTTTATTTAAATTTTGATTTTTGTTAAATTTCACATTTCGTAGCTTTTGCACACGTTTTCAGAAATATGCCATCAGCTGAATTGAATTGTGCAGCAGGAGTACATAATTGAAACAACTAATTTATTGTTTAATTATCCGTAATAAAATATGCATACATATATATGTATGTATACATAAGTATACATATACATATATGTATGTACATATGTATAACAATTTAACATTTTATTGTTTGTTGTTGGCTTAGCTGAGTATATACCTGCATTTCATTGGCGCTAACCATATCATCAGTACCCTTTAGCCAAATCATGTTTAAAAGGCATTAAAACGCATATACTTATACCAAAATCTATAAATACTATATGAGAATCCAAACAGAACTCAATCATATTTTTCTATTTGTAATTTACAATACATATAAGTACAACAGCTTTTGAAAACTTTTATACTAACACTTATATTCAGCTAAGCCAATAACAAGCAATAAAATGTTAAATAGTTATTTTGGAGAATAGGTATCTCTAATAACAAATTTGATAAATATGTATAACAATGTTTATGCATAAGTCCAAATAAAGATACCCGAGGCGCAACAAGCTGCTTAAAATGATGAAACTATCAGTGCTGACATCTCGGCAGGTTTATCAAAAACATCGACGTGGACAAATTACAGTGAAGATCTTTTATGATGTGATTAAAATTATATTTTTGTAAAATTTGACAGCCGTAAAATCTAATTTACATGCCTGATCTGATGGGAAAACAGTTTCCTCGCAACGTAAAATGCCATCAGTAGAAAATAGATCTTGAAAGCACTGCTGCTATTTTCAGTCTATGGCTATTTTCCTGATAAATATCGCATTTATTTCATCTTAGAATAGGCTCTTACAGGAACGCATTCACATAAAATCATTGGCTTGAGCTCTACAGCATCTCCACGAACTTCACAAGGCGAGAGAATTAATTTGTTTGAAATTTCCATACATTTCTAAGAAATCGTTCGTTATATTGGGCACAAATTAAATAACGAGATATTATGATATAGGGAAGTATCAGCAGTTAGGATTCTTGCAATATTTAATTCTCATTTCAAAATTCGACGTCTATTTAAGCTCTGTGGAGATTCTTAAAGCTTTAATTGATTAAAAATAACTCAAGCAACACGAGCTCTCAATTGCATTCATTTATTTATTTATGTATGTAAATAGCAAACAGGACTAGCATTGAAAATTCCTGTGAGCTCTGAAATGTGTGTATACCATTTGTGAAACTATTGAAGGGTGGTCGAAATATATATCATATGTTGCTTTGTCACTCACAGATTTTTTCTGCCCGAAATATTGACAATTTCAATCAGTATCATACCTCCGCAGACTAAAATGAGTCGATTGGAGCTTGAACAACGTTTGGAAATATTGCCGAGGCACATTTCCATCTTGGTGGCTATGTGAACAAACAAAAGTGTCGCATTTGGAGAACGGAAACACTCTCATATTTGTGGAGAGGTTAATGCATCCATCGAGAGTGACAGTTTGGAGTGCTGGCCTCATTTGTATTTTTTTTCTTCTCGAATATCCATTATTACGGACTTTTTATGACCTGAAATGGAAGATCTGAACTTGGATAATCTTTAGTTACAGTAGGATGGTGCATAATTGTATTTGTATCTTTTATAGATAGTATTGCAAGCATGAGCAAGTTGAAAGGAGGAGCTAATAACCTAATGCAAAAGAATTATTAAATATTTACTTGTCGGTCCAAACGAAGTGTTGCCCAATAGATCTAATAGCCCGCTCCTGTATTATAGATCTAGAGAGAGTTTGGGCTTCAGCGAAAGTCAAAACAGCTAAAACTAAAATTAAAATATTACAACTTGCTTGTGGTTCTTTAATCTAGATTCTTAAATTATCGTTGCAGGATCTAAAGGATTCAAATGAAATTGGAACATAATGTGCAGACCCTTGAGCGTAATCTAAGCCAGGAGGTCCAACAAACCTTTATGAATTAATTTTTTTCTCAGAGTTCCTCTCCGATCTAATGTTGGGTAAGTCCAATCGGTTGTTTGAAATATTTATCAGTGTAAACTAAGGGAATAGTTCACATGTTTTTCGAAAAAAATATTTCTGTTGCAGAATTCAAAATGAAAATATTTATATAACCTTTCCCGACCATGTTACATTGTTGCTATGGATTCCTTCTTGAAACCTTGTATAATACTCAATTCCTTGTAAAGAAAACAAATATATTTTAATGAATAACATTAATTTTTAAGAAAAAAGTTCAACAATATACAAGATTACATGGATATTTTCTAAAAGATTTTTTAATCATTTGCTTAAATGTTTATTCTCTTCCTTAAATTCTAAAAGTCTCAGCATAAATTTGGCAAACTATTGCAAAATTAGAAAAGAAATTTCTATGGAAATTTCATGCCTGTAACTAAATACAATGCAATAATTTTCTAACTCGCCCACTGTATTGTACAGGCAAACGTGTGCAACAAGAAAAATCTCCAAGGACCATTTTATTGTTGAAATTGACTCAGCAGAAAATATGCAAAAAATAAATTTGTTCTCACTCTGGTTTCATTTGTCTGCTCAATACATTTCCCATTTATATATTTGCAACAGCAAATGCGGTATATCGATCTTAAGATCTTCTTGTCAGCTCATAATGTCTCAATCGTATGCCGTTGGACATTAAATGTCGCCTATTGTTGATTTAAACGTTTGTGGTCATTTGTTTGTTGGCGGCGACTTTCATTTTCTTTTTTGTCTTTTAAAATTCTTCTCCTTCTTATTATTACTATAATTTTTTTGTTGCAAAAGTGGTCATCATGTGTGTATTTAATGTTAAAAAATATGTCTTTTTTGTTTCCTGTTTGTGCAGACAGACTGTTTGTATTTCCAAGTCAGTTGACATTAATTATAAAAGAGCTAACGGTAACTTTAATGTATGAATAACGGAGTTAGTTGTGTATGACATTTCCCACATATTTAGTTTCATAACTCTTTGATGTAAGCGTTAGACAATAGAATAATGACTTTCTATTAACCAAAGGGATTAAAAATTATTTCTATTAAAGATGACTTTCTTAAAATTGGAGGTTATAATATTCAATAGTTTTAGATGCTCTTGGAGTCAAATAGTTCACACACTTGCATGCGTCGAGAGCTCAAAGCTATTTCGTGAATTTTATCCATTATCTCTACAACAATTGCTTCCACTGGAGATCCCGAATAAGTTTTATTTATTGGTTAAACTGATCTATCCAATTCCAAGGCGTCATAAACAGCGATACAAATATTCCACGAACTTTGTCCGATCAACAGAGACTGGTGATGGTGCAATTATCCTTTTCTTCTAGTTTTTTTTCGAAAATAAAACAGAAAAAATTTAGAAAAATCTATTAGTTCGATTTCTTTCAGCATTTTTATCCCAAGTGTTGTACCCTATTTTAAACTTGCAAATAGATAAAGTTTCATGCAACAAATTTCATGACGAAATGCTTGGTGCAAATGCCGCATTCTAATCGCAACAGTGCACACTGGGTTTAAATGTGATCAATGTTGAGCTTAAATGAAATTTCAAATTTCGGCAGAAAATCCAGTACAGAATAAAATAGGATAAAACTCTACATGACTATAAGAAATATCACCCATCTATATTATGTACTAATTTCGCAATAAGTTGTCAAAGTCAGATGATTATTGCTGTTTCCATAAAAATTGGTAAAAAAAAAATAAAACTTAACAAAAAAGGTCACTATTATTCTTAGTTTAATGGGACTCAAATGATTGCATTTTTAGGATTGAACCTTAAATTTCAGGTATTTAAGCATACAAAAGCGTGATATAATATAGTGGGATATACCTATAAGTCCCTATTTTCCCATAAAGACCCATTATCTCGCCGGGAAAATGTCTATTTTTATAATTGATTTTTTGGATTGTTTTGAACGTTTTTGCATGTCCTTTTATCTTGCGTCCAATATGAATACTCTGGAGCACCTGTTCCATGTGTTGTCTTGTACGGTTCCGGTCCCAGTTCCTAGATTATCCATATTTCTTGAAATTACCTACTACTGTTAAGTGGCTAACAGCGATCTGTTAACCGAAAAATGAGCACTGTTAGAGAAATCGGTTCTTGTCTCTGCTACTTAAATTTAAATTTATCTTCACACACATAATATGTACATAATTCTTATGTGTATGAAGATAAATTTAAATAGCAGAGACACTATTCATACTTTTTAGCAGAGCCAATTTTGTATTTAACCGAGTAGATTTAATCAGTTAACAAAATTAAAGGAATTTTTATGATATGGAAAATGCCTTTGAAATTTAACAAATTACTTGGGAAGATTAGCGACCATTTTAGCCAAATATTGAATTGCAAAATATATAGTGCAATATAGTGTAGATATTGGAATGAGAGTAGAAAGGGTCCATATTGATTATATATAAAAAATAAAAAGGTCATATTTTAATGAAATTTCTTGAGAAGATTGGTAATAATTTTAGTTAAATAATCAGCCCTAGGGATCTTAAAGAAGAATTATATATCTGAAATAATTTTGGAAACTAAGGAAATTGGGTTTTTCAAGTCGTGTTTTAATGAAATTTCATGGTTAGATATGGAACTGGTGGCCCAAGGGGGTTTTGGTCATACAACTGCAATTATCTTTGCAGATACATTCTTATTTAAATAAAAAAATCGGAAAAAAATTTTAAAATGTCGTTCCACAGAACTAATCGCCACTTTAGATATAATCGAATCCAGTGTTCAATATTTCAACATTTCTTTTTTGCTTTAAACATTTTAATGCATGACTTTATATACTGAATATGATTGGTCCAACAACATTAGACGAAATTGATTTAGTTTGCAATAAAGTGCAGTGGAGTTTGTTTATAACGAATTTTCGTGTATTATGAACAACTTCTCCGGTCCCAATACTCTTGTACAACTATTTTTATATAAATTATTATAGTTATAAGGAACTTCCGTTTTTCTGAATTTTCACTTATAACCAACTATTTCTTAAGTATGAAGGACAAAAATGCTTATAATCATTTACACATAATATAAAGAAAACAGAATTGCAAAAGCTTTTCACACATTTTTGAAGCCGTTAAAGTACTTATCAACATGTTATATGAGCGTATCGAAAAATAATAAGAAAAAATGTGATCCAGTTTAATGCTGCCTACTTTTGTTTCTTGGAAAATATATAGACACTAGCGGACCAGGCGAATTTCGCCTCGCCCCAATTTTAAGCCTTCAGACAAACTTTCTATTTTTTCATTTAAAAAGCCATTAAGGAATAATTTCAAACAAAATTTCATACAAAAACTCGATTTTCGATTTTTCCAATTTTCCGACTTTTCCGAAGGGATTTTTACGAACAACTGACAAAAAGTTTCACAAAAATCGGCCAAGCCGTTCTCATTTTATGAATTATTGGATTTTGCCACGCCCCTCCGCCCACAGACCGAAAATAAAAAAAGGCCCAGCCGTTTTGGAGCCATTACGTTACATACATACATACATACATACATACACACATCCTATCTATATATATAAAATAGGATGTGTGTATGTATGTATGTATGTAACGTAATGGCTCCAAAACGGCAGGGCCGATTTTGACGAAATTTTCAGGAAACCTTCAGAATACTCGGGCGGGAGACACTGTGAAGCCCGATTTTTTATTTTCGGTCTGTGGGCGGAGGGGCGTGGCAAAATCGAATAGTCATAAAATGAGAACGGCTTGGCCGATTTCTGTAAAAAATTTTGTCAGTTGTTCGTATTTTCGAGGAGAAGGTTTTTATGGAAGAAAATTTTGGAAAAACCCCCCGGAAAAGTCAGAAAATTGGAAAAATCGAAAATCGAGTTTTTGTATGAATTTTTGTTTGAAATTATTCCTTAATGGCTTTTCACATGAAAAAATAGAAAGTTTTTCTGAAGGCTTAAAATTGGGGCGAGGCGAAGTTCGCCTGGTCCGCTAGTTTTATATATATTTTATGAATTATTGGATTTTGCACGCCCCTCAGCCCACAGACCGAAAATAAAAAATCAGACTTCACAGTGTCACCCGCCCGAGTATTCTGAAGGTTCCCTGAAAATTTCGTCAAAATCGGCCCAGCCGTTTTGGAGCCATTACGTTACATACATACATACATACATACACACGTCCTATTTTATATATATAGATAGATAGATAGATAGAAGAAGAAGATAGAAGATTTCTTCCGGTTATAATGAACTTTGTCTATAACGAACGAAAGTGCCCGTTACCATTTAGTGCGTTATAACCAAACTTCGATGTGTTAAGAAATTATTTCACTGCAATTTGAATTTATTAAAAAATTATTATAAAAATGCTTTTAAAAAGAAATTCTACAAGAAAAAATAGAAAAAAATTTATTGAAAAATGTATATGTAAATGTTCTTTATGTACATACGTATGTATGTGTGTACATTATATGCACATACATAAATTTATTTTTAATAAAAAGTGTATGCAAATATAAAATTTCTTTATCAAATTGAAATTGAAATTTGAATTATTGCTATTATTGTAATGAACATAGTAATGTGTTTTCCAGAACGTTTGGTATAGTTCTAACAAACATTAAAATATATTTGAAAATATTTCATATTTATTTTGATGTATTATATAATGACATGTTTGATATAATCATTGGAGCAAACATTAATAATAGTTAATAATAGATACAAGAGTAATACAATATGGCTGTGCAAATAAAACAAACTCGTATGCAAAAGTTGCGTATAAGTAATGATTAACGCAATCACAAATGTTTGATAGTGATGACTAATTAGTGATACGTTGTCATTCTCTGATTGTATTAACCCTGTTTTTTGCATGTTGGGAAATTTAGGAAGAGTCCAATGCTTTTTTATGATTTCTTAGGTTTTAGTTCAATGATATGCACTCTATGGTATATGCCTTTCCAAAGTCCAATAAAAAGTAATGAACAATACCTTCAAAAGAAAATTCAACTCTGCCAATTTCATAATCACAGGAAACAGGAAGAGCAAATTTAGTTAATGGCTTTGTAGCAGAAAGATTTTGTTTAAACAACGTTATTCATAAAAGCATAAAATCTTCAATGTGGTCTGACAGGACTTGAACTTGATGCCCAAGTAAAATATGTTTATTGAAACTTACTATTTCCCACTAAATTTCCAAAATGTTTGGCAATAGAAGATCCATTGTGTTACAATTATTTCAACTAATCACTCGAGGACTGCATTGAACTTCACAATGAAAAGTAACCTTGATCTTACTTAACAAAGCAAATACCTAAACACTGAACCGGTTTAATCCCCTGCCAGATTTTTGCGAAAAACTGTATTAAAAAAACAAACAAACTAACAAAGAGTTAATACAACGAAATTCTAATACAACGCAGGCATTTAGTTGGTGTTAACAAAACGTATTCGTTGACCTGTCCGTTACAAATCAAAGGAGCGAGCGTCTGCCTTAACTTAAGCCTAATTTAAGTCTTGTAAGGGATTAAATTAAAATGTCGCGATTTAATCCTTGCATACCCTCGCTAACTAAAACAAAAGTGTTCTGTCATATCTTTAGTCTTTCCTTAATCCTTTCTCGTTCATAATATCCTTTATCTCTATTTGAACATCCTGCGGCATACGTAATTTTTCAAAATTTCTTCTAATTTTATTGTTACCTGACTGATTAACCTGATTAAATTTGTATTTCTTTTTTCACAAATTGATGGGACTAAGTTTCGTTCAAGTTCGTTTAACTCGTTTGAGCTACCGAGTTTATTTTGAAGATGAAGGAAAGTATCACATACATACAATATGTACGAGGGCGGTCCCAAAATTAATTCAAATGACGTATAGTAAAAAGTGGAAAATGTACGAAACATATGTTTTAAGTTTCAACGCGCCACGTCATCTGGTATTTCTTTTTTTCTGAGCCATCAAAAATAACGCTCTCAGTGAATTTATAAACAAACAAAAATTTTAATAATGGTGGTTTCAGGTTTAAGTCCGACCAATATTAAAGTCGAGTTAGTTTCTACTTTAGGGGAGCCAGTTCCTTCGTTTGCGACTATAAAATAGTGGGCGGCAGAGTTTAAACGAGACCGTACGAGCTTCCCAGGTTAACACATCAGTGGTCGACAAATTAAGGTGTGCACATAAGAAATGGTTGAGAAAAAACACAAAATGATATTTCATGATCGTCTGAAGGTACGTAAACTATACATCACATATTGACCGAATATTTGAAGATGAGAATGCTGTGGACAAGGTGGGTGACGCGTTTGTTCACAATAGAGCAAAACCAGCGTCGTCAAGATGTTTCAATAGAGTGTTTGACAATGTTTCACCTCAATCAAGACAAGTTTTTGTATGTGGACATACCTAAAACAAAGCAACAGCCAAAGCAATCGATTGGAATGGGAGCATCGTATCCAAAGAAGGCAAAGACAGTCCCATCTGCAGGCAAGTTTATGGCGTCTGTGTTTTAGGATGTGCATGGAACAATTTTTATTGATTATCTTCAAAAATTAAAAACAGTCGATTGTTATGTCAACTTATTGCAGCGTGTAAGTGATGAAATTAAGAAAAAGAAAGTGTTGTTTGACCAAGAAAATGCACCAGTTCACACACATCCACTATGACAATAACTAAAATCAATGAATTAAAGCTCGAATTGCTTTATAATACTGCTTGTTTAACAGATTTACCTCCCTCGGACTATTTTCTATATCCAAACTTGAAACAATGGATCGTTGATAAAAGATTTGCCAACAATGGAGAGGTGGAGTCTGTAGTTGATGACTATTTTAATGAGGTAGACAGTTGAAGTCGGATAATTTTGGGACCGATCTTCGTACATCTATAGTACATATGTAACTGCAGGTAAATTCGGGACTGTCTCTAAGAGCTCGTAACTAAGAGAAAAGAAAGCAAACTATACGTTTGTGAGTCCACAAAGAGGTTTAATTAGTACAATTGTTTACAAAATTTACCTTCTCGTTACGTACTTATTTATTTCGCATAGCTTAAGCACTTTATGACTAGAGCAAAAAAAGAAAAGAATAAATGAATGCAACACAAGATCAATTGATCGCACAGAGCACACGCCTACCAAAAATCTGTATTGAGCAGGCAAAACATGTGGGCATGTGCAAATCGTCCCTTAAAATTCCAGGCACAGAATTTTAAATTCCATTTAAAAATTGGTTTAATTAGGGATCAATGCAAATTTTACTACACTCATCACTTGAGGATTAAAATTAGTAAATGGGAATGTTGCAGGTTGAACCACAAGACCCAAGGAAGTATAGTATATAGAAATTACAACAATTGTATGAATTTAAGCACATAATACCTACAACAGCTATTATGATGCAATAAATAATTTCTTTTCTTGAATGGAAAAAAGAGCAACACTACGTTGTGCTGCTTTACCTCAAACGTTTAATGATCTTTTAGGAATTGTGGAATATGAAGAACTCCTTCACATTTCCTTAGAGGACAATAGTATAAAGGAACTTTGAAGCTTACAGGATATTGGACGATTGCACGGTTGCACGCATATAGGATCATCCAAAATTTTCCTCACCGGGGGCACTGCATGAGATGCTTCGAAGAAGAGGAAGACATAGCTCCACATTTACTATATGATTGCCCGGCTTTGTAGGAAAACAGGATGCTTATTAAAGTTTGTGGAAAGTCCTTTATTTCATATTTTGTATAAATACCCTTTTGTACATGACATTAGGGTTCGAGGATGGCTAGAGGACTCATTGTATGTGTTCTGCTCAAGCAATCCAAGCTCCTATTATACTAACTGCTAAATTATTTTGCTTTGAAAGAACTATCAGAATTAGCTTCAAGAAAAAGTAAAAGAATATTTTTAACTAATCTGAAAAAATTTGGAGGAGCTTATATATTCGTATGAATGTCATTTCCAAATCGATTTAAGAAAATTTTCTTTACATGAAATATTCGCTCACATTTTCACAAATATTTGAGAGGAGTAGAGATGGGGTGTGACTACCTTCTTCGTAAAATAATACTCAATTATTCTCTTTCTGGTTGATTATATTAGTGACAGTCTTCAAACATACTGTGAGAATAATAGATGTCACTCTCAATGAATAATATTTTATTTGCTTCCAACAATCTAAGAGTGCACTCTTTCATATTCCTAGCAAGTCAAGAAGACACCATTTTTATTAAAAATATGAATTACTTCAACAAATCTATTAAATATATGTAATTGAAAAATAGAAAAGAAATTTTTTAAAAAATTTTATTTCTGCAAATCTACATGAAAAGATTTGTAGTAATTACTAACACATTTGTACCCCTCCAGATATGAAGTTTACTTTTAATGATATATAAAGAAGAAGAAGAAGAAGAGAACTTCCAAATCGATGAACGGGAACTAAAAATCAGATCATTCTGCAATGACAAGCCTATTTGATAATCACTGGAAATCATACGAATTTGTACTGCCACCGAATCCTAATCTCAGCATTCTTTTGAAAGTTACTTTTTTACTGGATGGTTAAACGAAATACTAACTGAATAGGAGAAAGGACAATGGTGTATCCCATAAAAATTAATATTTAATTATCCTATAAGTGACAGCCTGCAAGAATCGAAGTATTGAAACTAGCGGGGGGTTATCTTGCAGCCAATATGTGTATGCAAGCGAAAAATTTACTGTTATTAATTATCGCATATACGAGTCTATATGAAGGGTTACTGCTGTGATGTACACATTAGTATAGAAGAGTATCAATCGCTATGGGTACTATTCAGCGACCAAGTGCTTAAATAGTCAAACAACAATTAACATAATGCCACACTAATGTGCATAAGAAAAATTTATGATTTTCATGACTTGTCCTGAAGAGACATCGCACTCATGTTCTTAATCATAAATTGCTTTGTAGTCAACGCGTTAACCACCTCACATCCAGCACATGATCTTATATTAAATGTATTCTTATTCTTGGGAACCATCATGACTAGTCTAGCAGATAAATAATGGAATAGGTATGTGGAGAGGGGTACCTCCTAAACTTAACTATCATATCGTGCAGAAAAATTTGCTACAAAATGGCATAGTTTTTGCTAAAAGAACCGTGGCTTGTGATCTTGTGACTTTTTCATACTCCCAAAACTGAAGAGTTCCATGAAAAGACAAAGGCTGTACCAATAAATGCATTGTAAGGTCTTCGAGGAGTAAATAAATTGTTTATGGTGGATTACCTTGAAGGAAACAACATGAATATGAATAAATGAATATTTTTGATGAAAATAAGTAAGTCAGCGAACTTTACGCATACACCTCCTATAATCCTACTATAATAATCACGAGGCTTTTGTTTCAGTTTTCCATTCTCTAACTATCACGAGTATCATAAAAGGCCAAATAATTGACCCCAGTAAGCGAAATATACTTATTGGACCTAGCCTAAACATGATAATCGCAATCTCTACTCTGGACACATTAACAGAGAAGTGTGTGCAGACAAACTAGTTAAGGCCGTGGCCTACCTGAGCAATCGGGATGCAGATCAACTAATATGCTGTAAGAAGTGCTTCAGCAAGATCTTTTAGGAATCACGCAACGACCATTTTTTTTTTAACTTTGGACTTGAATTCATGTGATTTTTTTGCCTCTTAGAAAATGTGAAATCGCAGATAACGAGAAACAATTTTTACCAATATTATAGAGTATAACCTGAACAAAAATTATCTACCAGAGACAGACATAGATCACGCAAATCCTTTAGTCGTATCTGAATGGGACTACTTTTAACATAAAAGCAAATTGTTTTTATTAAAAAAATAAAGCCTCAATACTTTGCTACGATCTCAAATATGTTCCATCAAAAATAAAACTATTTTGTAAAATAGGGAAAATTCTTGAAAACATAAAACAAATTTAAAAACAATCATCTAATAAAATATTTATTTAACTCATATAACCCCTTGACTGTTGTACAAACAATCTTCGTTAGAAGGAAAATAAGTGTTCAACGAAATACTATTTGCAAGTAAATGCAAACACGTGTCCTTTGTTACTGAAAGCAAAATAAGAGGGACTCTAAATAGAAAATAGTTTTGGTTACCAAATACGAACTTAAGCAGCAACAAAAAAAAGAAGAGAAATTGTCATTAAATAAATATTTATTTTATATCTAACATTGGATTAGGAATACGTTCTTACACTAACCAAAGAATTATTAAACGGACAAGGGAGTCGAGGCAAAAGTGTTTTCATAAACATGAGATTCAAAGAAAGTGTAGAAAGAAAAAACTCATGTACATGTACAGACATATTTTAACTAAAATATAGTTTAAATCTTTATTTTAATTTTATGTATGTCTATGCGCATGTATGTATGTAGTATGTGTCTTTAAAGGATTTTATGCATGTGCCTTAAAAGGATTAATACAAAATGATCTCTTACTGAGTTAACGTTACAACTCCCTGTTTTGTTGGAAATGCTAATGATTTTCGGTTCCGGTTATTTAGATCTGAAAATGATTTGTAACCATTTAAAAATATGTCGTATGTATGAGTATGTATGTAATTTCTTGTCACGTGATTAATGATGTTTGTATTATTAAATTGGAATTCATATACCGCTCTCCATGTGATGGCCTGGCATTTGCATGTTGATTGTCGCCAGGGATAATTTCTTCCATTTACTGTAACTTAAGATGTTGGCAAAAACATTAAGACTTTCATGTGTTCCATATAATTGTGATTTTGTTTGGAAGGCTTTTGTTTTCGAAATTTTTTACTGAGTTTTAGAATAATTAACTTTTGTGCTGGAATTCCAATGGCGTTAAACGATCCTAATTGGGTAATGATGTATAATTTCAAACGTTTGTAGATAAATTATCAATGAAGGTATTATTTTTTTCTGGTTTACATATGTTGTAGTTTCAATGATTGATTGATTTTAAATAATTTCCAAAGCTTCGGAGAATGTCCATCTATATGTCATAAGTGGAGAAGTTAGCTACGGAAAAGTGACTAACATGCATTAAAATAATTGTGGCTAAAAGAAACCGACTTTAATGCAAAGAGCATTACAAAACCGAAGCAATTATGGGTTAGTTTAGTATCTGATATAACCCATTTCTAGTTTATATTCTATTTCTACGAAAGTTTGAAAGATCTTCTTAAATAAAAAATTTAAAAAATAGGTCCATAGCTACACTTTCAAATAAAAAAATTATTTTTCAAAATCTGTCCATAAATGTGGGAGATATGCAACAATTAATTTTTTTGGCAGGCGAAGTGCCCGACGAATTTTCGAAAAAAAACATGGGCAAACCCTTTAAAATTTTTTTTTTAAATTGTTCACAAATGATAAAGTTATGCGTGTACAAACATTAAAAGATAAACCCCCTCTTTTTTAAAGCAGGTTCAAAAATATACGGTATTTGCCCGAAGAAGCTAAAGATTTTTCGGAAAAATTAACTTTAGTTTGATATGTATCCCACATATGCATAAAAGCCAGGCCAAAAAAAAAATAGGATAGTTGGAGTCAAGTCAGCACTGAGAAATATCAGACAGTCCTGCATAAAATACAAAAAAGCCAGTATTTCTTAAACATTATTTTACACAAACTAAATGTGAAACTTGTTACATCTATAAATCTTACGGGTAACAAATAACACAATAATTTGCCAATAAGCAAATATTATATATTTATATAAGTATATATTTATATATACGAACAAAAAATTAAAATAATTTGAAGAAAAAATTAATTATTTGATGATTTTTTTATAAAAGAAAATAAATTAGTCACTAAGTCGAAAGCATTTTTTTTGTTTTTGCAAAAATTTTGAAAGTTATCAATGATTCAGAATCGTAAATCCCATTCGAGTTGGTTTTATATTAATTTAGAAATTTAAATTAATTTTAAAGCAACAAATAAAAACACAAAGACGGGTATTGCGTTATTATGTTCTACTTTCTATGATGGAATTAAAGTTTAATTTTTCCTTGTTCACCTTGGAACATTACTCATATGATTAATTCTTTCTTAACTAAAAACGTTATCCTACTATAATCTAGACTGACACGAAAAGTTCGTTCGAATTGAACCAATTAAGACACAGTGTTCATCCCATAAATCGTTTTTATTTGTCTAAGTCGTCTCTTTTTAACTGAGATACCTCTTATAGTTACAAAAGTGAAAGTCAAGTGTAAAAACAATATGAAATACCGCGTTTTGCCATGACATTTTAATAATGAAGCGCTGAGAAATAGCGGTCCCCTCCTACTGCTGCTGAAGTAGGCACGCATTTAGTGACCTATGAGCAGCATTTCTGAATGACTACCATAAGCTCCACCGCTTGGTCTCTCTACACACGATAATTTTTCAAAACTAACGATTAGACTTCCTACGAAATGTCACGCCCATTTATTTATGAACTTTTTCTTCATGTCTTTTTTGACATTATTTCCTAAAGTCCAAATAGACTTGCTGGAAGCTTGTTTCGCGAATATCAAAGTTTTTTGATATGGTTTTCAAACCATTTGTAAAGTGTGCTGTCAAATCTATATATATAAAATAGGATGTATGTATGTATGTATGTATGTATGTATGTATGTATGTATGTATGTATGTAACGTAATAGCTCCAAAACGGCTGGGCCGATTTTGACGAAATTTTCAGCGAACCTTCAGAATACTCGGGCGGGTGACACTGTGAAGTCCGATTTTTTATTTTGGTCTGTGGGCGGATGGGCGTGGCAAAATCCAATAATTCAAAAAATGAGAACGGCTTGGCCGATTTCTGTAAAACTCTTTGTCAGTTGTTTGTATTTTCGAGGAGAAGGATTTATGGAAGAAAATTTTGGAAAATCCATCCGGAAAAGTCAGAAAATTGGAAAAATCGAGTTTTTGTATGAAATTTTGTTTGAAATTATTCCTTAATGGCTTTTTAAATGAAAAAATAGAAAGTTTGTCTGAAGGCTTAAAATTGGGGCGAGGCGAAGTTCGCCTGGTCCGCTAGTTGTTTCATAAAAATAAAATCTTTGTGTAGCGCAGATGTCGTAAAATTTAAGTAGGAGAAGAAGAAAAATAGTTCAATGATATTTATCGAAATTTATGTCTTTACCATCACAATATAATTGTAAAAAATAGAAATTATGATATTTAAATTAAAAACTGAAAGGAGAAGGATCCAGCGAGCAAAGGTGAAGCAGTACATTCATCGTCTGAACTAAGTATTTGCAAGTAAAAATCAGCTGACGAATTTATGTTTAAAAGTGCAAAAGAAAAAAGTATATTTGATAACCCAGTTTATTTAACTCTTTATTGTTTTATGCTATTCGTGGAAGACAGGGGTCATAGAATCCAATATAATTGGATTTGAAAACTACAAATATAGTTTATTGTTAAGGAATTAAAAAAACCAAAAACTGTTATTAAAAAAAAAACATTAAAGCAGTTACAGATTTCTAGGCAGATATGGATACTAAGCTGGACATATGGTTACAAATCATTTACATAAATCTTTTAGGTACCTCCCTACTTTTATATCATCTTTGTCACTATCACTTTTAAAAAGGAAAATAACATTGGATCCATTTTTTGTCTTGTAGCAAATTTTAAATTTTTTTTAATTTTACATTTATTGCAAAATAAATGTACTATTCACAGTAAAAAAAGCAATTTGGAACTTAAGAAATAATTACAATCCGTTTGCAATTGTATCTGATGATACCAATCAGTTCATACGACTGACGTATTACAAATTTTTCCCGCTCGATAAAAAAACGACGTTATGTAGGGCTATTGATTAGTACAACTTTACTTTCTGAATATTCAAAAATAACTTTCTTTCCTCATCTTTTATTAATTAATTTTTTTAACAGCAAAAACTATACCCTAATGGAGCCACAAAAATATTTCGGGTTGTGCTTTTCCAAAAAAAGAGGAAGTCATCAATTCGTGTGTATTTTTTTTAATTTTTTTAATATTTGTACAAGCATAAGTTTACCATATTTTAAGCGATTTTCAAAATTGTATTTGTTTGAAAGGGTGTGCTTGTACTTTAGTCCTATAGATGTTTTTTTTTTAGAAAATCGGACGGGCGATTTGTTCGCTCCACTTATTGATTATAGCATAGCTTCTCTGTTTATGGATCGATTTGCAAATAATTTTTTTTGTTTTAAAGCGTTTGCTTGTATTATGGTCCCGTAATTTTTTTTCGAATATCAGACGAGCAATTTGCCGCCCGATATATTGATTATTGCTCCTCTTTTATGGAGCGATTTCTGAAGAAACTTTTATTATACGAAAGTGCAGTTTTTTAAGAAGTTATTCCTGGCAATGTATTATATCAAGCTTTAAACTAACCCACATTTTCTACGGTTTTGTAATCTGTTCGATTCGTTCTTTGTATTGAAGACGGTTAAAAAAACTATTATTTTAATAAATAATATATCTCTTGAGAAGCTGATTTCATAAAAATAAGCTTTAGAAAGCTTTACTGCCAAGTGCTTGATGCAGGATAAGATTTTTCTATAGTAGGTTAGGTTAGGTTAGGTTGATTGGATGGGTGTGATAGCCCATGTAATAAGACATACACTTAAGCCAGTGAAGGCTTGTTGTGCGCTCCCTTTAATTATCAAACACAAACTGCCAGAGTTCTGCGGCAGGATTCGAATCTGCAACCTTCGCACTATGAGTCTAGTACACTACCTACTAGTATACGAAGGCCAGTTTTTTTTCTACAGTAAAAGCCATACATTCAGAGATCCAGGTATTAATCTCTCGAAATATTAGCACATTTGCCAATTTTAACTGTCACTTTAATTTGAAATCTGGATGGGTGTGATAGCCCATGTAATAAGACATACACTTAAGCCAGTGAAGGCTTGTTGTGCGCTCCCTTTAATTATCAAACACAAACTGCCAGAGTTCTGCGGCAGGATTCGAATCTGCAACCTTCGCACTATGAGTCTAGTACACTACCTACTAGTATACGAAGGCCAGTTTTTTTTCTACAGTAAAAGCCATACATTCAGAGATCCAGGTATTAATCTCTCGAAATATTAGCACATTTGCCAATTTTAACTGTCACTTTAATTTGAAATCTGAACTTGGCCAATATAATATTTCAGTTTTAGCTGATTTCTTAATCAAATTCATGTGCAAGTATATATTTGATATTTTCGTAATTTTTTTTTATTTTAATAAAATTTCCAAATTTCATAAATTTTTTGCCATCAGTCAATATTATTTTTTTAACAAGTTCTTTTGTTTCTAATTGATTACAAAATTATTATGAAGCATTTATTATTTTTTTAACAATATGCTTATTGTTAAATCATTATTGATGATACATTGTTCTTGTGAAGATTTCTGAAAAACTGATTACTCAAAACTATGACACCTTAAGGACGTGCGTGCCTTTTGTAATGGCCATGTTAACCATAATATTGCTTATCTTGCTCCTTTGTATACTAACAAGGGTTATGTTTTCTTTTTATTAAAACAATACTTGAAAAATAGGCGCTTCATGGGCGGTAACACATTTTTAACTTTGTTCACGTGTGCCAAAATATATAAAAAAGAAATAGAAAAAACAGCAGGTGTAAATTTGAAATTAGAATCTGTTTTTTGTCCTAGTGATTTGATTATGATAGTTATTCTATTTATATTTCATTGATTTGATTTGTGACACATACACAATGTGATAATTTTTCTCTTAAAAAAATCGCAAAGATTTTAGAATATCATTAGATCAATAAAGGTTTGTAAAAGGAAAAAACCAACATAATATAGATCTTTAAGACTTAATATTATGGCCACATGATATTTTCCGACACTATAACTTTCTCTCATGCTAAGTGCTTCTTCAAAGACATGAGCAATAAATTGAGGTATTAAAAAGAACAATTTCCAGGATAATTTTTCCTTTTGCTCTTTACTGGTTAACAAATTTCTGAAGATTTCTTTTTATATTATAAAGAACTGTGATTTCTTTTAAAATTAAAAAAGCTAAAGACCAAACAAATTCAACTGAAAACACTAAAAAAATTTTAATCCAAAGTGCAGTATGCATATTTTATCTAAAGTTTCTTTAGTAAAATCCAAAATCGGTTAATGGAACCGAACTGGTCAACTTTAATTTTTGCGGTACATGTTGCGGCAGACAATATTCTGAAAGCTTTGATGTTTTAAGCTTCATACAATCTCAGCAGTTGTTTAGAAGTTGCAGACCTATCACCGTTTTAATTTGAAAAAATGCCCCATTGTGCACTGCTTGTAATGGCAGTGTTTATGCATATAAAGCAAGTCTGTCCAACTATTCTAAATACAGTGTGAACCAGGCAGAAAATCATATATTGTTATTGAAATATTTAGCGCTAGACAGGGTCGCGCTATTTATGACATCTATGTATGCCACGATAAAAAACACAAATTGTCTTGATAAGTTAGATTTCAAAACTCTCATGGAAAACAAACATGCAGAAAAATGTGGAACTGAACTGTCTAAGACATAAATAATGATTTTTATGAAATCCACTCAATCATGGGAAGCTCAATCTTTAGAGAAGTCCACTCTTTAATTACACTGCATCATACACATGTACATCTGATAGCCAAATTATATTAGCTTTGAATTCATGATTCGCTTGCCATTTATAAAAAATGCGACTTCTGAAATATACATACATAAGCAAGCGTTTCAGAACTCTTACAACGTTGCTATAGGTTATGGGTACGGTTAGCAGTCAGGATTCCATCAGATTCACCTAGAGATTTTGTGCCACTGTAATACCATGGAAATTCGGTTTAAACGGAGCCAGCATTGCCGGAACAACCGGAGCTTATTATGAAGTGTAATATGCTGTGCTGGTTGATGTCTGCAAAGTCGAAGCAATAGCCGAATTCCAAGGATCCCATTTCAACCATTCTTGCTAATCCGGAATAGTGACATAAGAAGTGTAATAAATTTTCTTCCTCATCTATATCGTAGCAGCTCCGCAGAAATCCCTCATGTTCGATTACTAATCTCTACCAAACAGACAAAGTTAAGTTATCACAGACATCATTGAGAGTAGAGATGTTGTGTACTCCTTTTGAAGACGAGATCATGAATGCCTTGGGGCTCTGAAATCATTTCTTTTAACCCACCTCTTACTTATTTCTTGCTTAGCCCTGCGTCTAAGTCTGAGCTTGTAAACGGACGATGGCAAACACTCGCGTACAAGTTATAGTGGATACTGGGAGGTCGGCTACCTCATTACAACTATCTTTATCTCGAATTTCTCTATGCACTGGGACCCAAATGATCCTAATATTAAACCAACAGCGAATGCCAGAATAGATATTTACAGCGCTGTCGGACATGATTTTCATTACAAAACATTCCGCCATCTCTTTGATAGCCAGGATATCTTCTTGGAAAACGCTACAGTGTCTAGTACTCGTTTTGAAATGAAGATATTCAAATCCCCACAAATCCAACTCCTTCGTGGTTTTTGGAGCTAGCTTACGCGTTTTTTCTTCTTGGGATACCATTACTTCATGCGTTATGTGCTGGTAACCAAGCTTTGCCAAGGCGTTCATCGGTAAAAACGACTGAGGTGTTGTCCACAATCCATACCGAGCTTCAAGAAACAGCACTTGCAATGACTCCAATGTGAGGCGCAGCGCAGACGGATTGCAGAAGCCATTGTTATCTTCCTACCGACTAAATCCAGTGGCACAATATATAGAAACATTCCCAGTGCATTCACAGGAGTAGTGCAAAGAGCACCGGTTATAAATAATGAGGAAATTCTCTGAACCCTCTGTAACATATCAAAATGTCCTTTTTCAGAGTAAGCCCTACACTAGTCATGTCTGTCAAGATGAAGATCAAATAAATACACAACTTTAATATGTTTTCAATGATTTTTTTTTTTTTTTTTTTTGAGAAAAATATGACGATGATTTTTTAGAAGAAAAATTTCGAAAACTCGAATCTTAAATTTTCAACGTTGAAATTGTGTACTTTCCAACCTGGTAAGAACACCATAGTCAAAACTGCTTTAAAATTCAGATTTTTGGTCAACAAAAGAAACCAATCGATTGATGGCTGGAACCGATGTACTCAATTGTATTGAAAATATTGCACCAAAATTGCAGCAAAAAAAATAATTATTATTTTCGATTAAGTATCTCTCACTAACTGTACCAATTAATGCCTCGATTATGTTTTACAACTTTTTGTTACTTTAATGTTGTATTTTTTAAAATGCGATTATGATGTACAACTGTTGTCAGTATGTGTTGTTCGCACTGTCAAAAATCTACAACAGCTCATTTTTTTATTAACATTACAAGTTGAAAATCGAAAATAAATAAAATTTAAGTATGCATATACAATTTGTTGTAAAAAATAAAATAACTAAATATAAAATAATAAAATAAAATAATAAAAAACAAATGGCAAAGCTTGTTGAGCTGATGAAAATTAAAACAGAATGGCAAAGAGTTAGTTTTTTAAAAAGTGCTCAGTTTTTGTATCAAAAAAAAAACAATCCTTGTTTATGCAAAAAAATTTTATAAAACTATAAATTATGTTATTATAATTAAGATATTGTAATAATTTTTGGTTTTATAAAAATTATACATACTTATTCTATATATGGTAGTTCCAATTGATTTGAACTATCTTTTTGGGATACTTGCCTTTCTGTTCTTCTTTAATTTATTTCTAACAAAATATACGCTTCTTTAATCTTTTTTAACAGTTTTTGGCAGAAATATGTACTACAAATAAAATGCAACTCTGTGGCATAAACAACATGTTGTAAACTGTAATCAAAAAAAATATATTATTGTTCTGTGGTAGCTGAAACAACACCAAATTTAAGTGTTTTAAATAATAATCGGGGCATAAATGCAGAACTAATATTATTATTATTATTATTATTTTTTTTTTTTTTGGCAAATTGGAAAATAACTTTTGCCCTTGATTCTCTATTCTTTGAGAGTCTTTCACTCTAATCGGACCATGCCTTTTTAATATTTTGTATGTGTCCTTCTGTACATGGTGACATTATCTTAGTGGCAAATCATCTAACTTGGCTCAAATGAACTTATATATTATTGATAAGTTACCTTCGTCGTTGACAGCGATGGCGTCAACTAAGATATAAGGGAAGATATAAGGGAAACAGTGTCTCCTTCGAAAATCTGCAGTTTTATATATGATGAGCTTTGCTGTATGATGAGGATTTGGATATATACGGTTAATTTGTATGTTCCCCTTTGTCATCCGTCGAAAAATACAACTCGTTATTAAAATTAAACTAAATCAGGTAAGAAATAGAAGGTTCTCTGTGTGCATTAATGGCTACTTATTTTTTTTACATTTGAATAACTTATTATTATAATTTCGCATTAGTAGCCACCAAACACACAACAACAACAACAACATAGGCTACTCTTATTTGAAAATATTATTATATATAAATCTTTTATTTTGTATGTGTCCTTAAATTAAAAGCAATAAATTGGAAAAGCCATCTCAAACCCCTATTGCATTTAATAAAATAACTCTCCTTAAATATTCCTCTGCAAGAATCACACGTGCCTTTTTATTTTATCGTTTCATATAAGCCCGTCCTCTAATAATATTTTTATAAAGTCTTAAGCCAGAACTAGAGAACAAATGCACAATACTTCCCAATATGTTATGTATTAAATTAGTGTTTTGGGCCATATTTCAATATTTCTAGCATATGCCAAGGATCAGTTGAAAATCAGTTTCAAGTCTCGAAAGAAAGCGAAACAAAAACAATTGTCATTGTGAGTATGCGCGCGACGCGTGTAAACGCCTCTCGAGATCGATAATCCATTAGAGAGAAATGGATAAATGTGAGTGATTTCCCTTTAAAAAAATATTTTCCTTTTCAGCGTGTAGGAGTTCCAAACGGATCGTCGTGTATTTGTTTAGTTTAATTTCATTATAATATTCGTTGCTACAAATAATCCTTTTTTATTCATTCGTGTGGTTTTTGTTGAAAAATTTTCAGCTGCATATGTTGGCCAAACCTTAAATGGAGAGAGTTAAATACGATCTTTACAAAATGTTGTTGTTATTATTAGGCACACTTACGTTCACCAATGAAATGACCAATTTAATTGAGAAATATAATACTTGGATTTGTATGAATAACTAATGATTTGTGCTCGATGGCCATGTGCCAAATGTTTGTTTTTTTTTTTTTTTTGTTTTTTGTTTTTGTTCTTGCCACATATTACTTTCTTTCAGTAGTATTTTTCTGCTGACTAATGAATTTCAATTCCGGCTTTTCAACATACAGTTTTTGAAAATTTCTAAAAACTCACGAAAAGAATGTGAAACTAAAAGACACCACACGACTCTATTTCAATGAAAATGCTAAAGTGACCAAGAATTCTACAGTTTTTAAGTTCATGATTAATGAATGATTTTAACAAACTAAAACACGAATATGAATAAATTAATGGACAGTAGTGGAATGGTGGGCTTAAAAGAAATATCTTATATCCTAATATCGAAATTATTTGGCAGCTCCAGTTACTTATTCGTATCGGTCCCGAGCGTTCTTAAATCTAGGACATGTAATTAATTAACAATTTGAAGCACATCTGTTTTTGTAAGTTTGGAATAAATTAATGCAGGGACGGGCATCTTCTTTTCGCCTGCCGGTGGAACCCAGATGCCCTATTCCCGCAAAGGTTCTAGTCAATTTCGCTACCTTAAGAAATCGATAATACAAGTTCGTTTTTGCATCGTCCAAAAAGCACATTTAACTAGATTATTTATGAATAAGCTTTTATGATAATCGAAGAGCATAATAGGGAGGGACCAATTTAAAATTCTGCTAATTATACCCAATGGACATTGAAGCTTTAAAAAAATTTGGCTTTATTCTACTCGATATATCTATTAATCTGCAGACCATATATAGTAATATTATATGTCCCTACTATCCTCTTAATAGGACTTAACAGTTTTAAAGGATTCTTTTAATACAAACTCTTGATCGTTTATAGCCGAAATTCATCCGCAGTTGCACGAAAAGTATTTCAATCTATAAGAGTCAAGCTCAACAATATATATTTGAAAGACAAATACAAAATGTACGCTCTACTAAAAATCGCTAACAGTTGCTAAAAGTAAAAATAAAAACTAAAATCAATTGATGAACAGCAAAGAAACTCGTTCTCAACTTTTTAATATTTACCTAATTAAACGGGTCGTCCAATAGGGACTTCCAAATTTTGACAATTGATAGCGGCCATATTGTTAAAGCTACATACATATATCTGTCAAATTGGCTGTCTGTTTTGCTAAATTAAAAAATAAAAAAATAATAAAATAAAATAATAAAAATAATGTTGGAAATGTAAAAATAAAAATTTATCTCAATTGACCTTCGCTAAATTTGGCATCGTCCATTTCTTGGTCGCCATAATCGTCCTACTGAGAGGACTCTTCGCATTGTGGTGCATATATTTGGGTCCACTGGTTCAGTCAACAATGAACAAACATCCGTACGATGACGAAACGCAAGATCTGCTGTAAATATTGCCGCTGTCCGTAAGAATGTGGAGAAGAATACGAGGCAGTCGATTTCAGCTCGCTCACAAGAACTCGGCCTCTCATAGACCAGAATTTGGCAAATTTGGCGTTGTGACTTGGGCCTGTACCCGTACAAAGTTCAATTGACCCAGGAGCTAATAATACACGAGCATAGACAACGACGTCAGTTCGCTGAATAGGCTCTGGAACAAGTTGAAACTGACAATAGTTGTCATCAAAAAATCATCTTCAGCAACAAGACCTATTTCTGGATGAATGGGTATGCCAATAAACCAATACCTATCCTTATGCGATCCAAGAGCATCAAATTCATTCCAAGAAGGTCACTCCCTTGTGTAGTTGGGCTGGCGGCATCATCGGTCATTATTTCTTTGAGAACGACGCTGACCAGGCCAAAACCGTCAACGGCGTGCGCTATAGGTCCGTCTTCGTATACACGTATTATCAAAATGGGTCAAATGATCGATAATACCTGCAGTAGATGTAGGGAAGAGGGGGTAAATGAGACAATGGAACACAATGTCCTGTTGCTCACACTTTCCGAAATCTTGGGCTTGTATCGAGAATAGGACCGTGTAAACTGCTAAGATTTGCTAAATTTGTGTCATAGTTGTTCGGAACAGTCACCACGAACTGGAATGCCATACAGATAAAGTCATTGTCATCCTCCGATATCATTAATGACCACCATCTACTCTTACCTAACCATAGGTCTCTGATTACCAACTCCTTTTAGCCTGAAATAGATAATATGGACACCATCAACAGGACGGCAATATGTACCACACAGCTGATGCCACATTGTTCACTCTCTACGAGCAATTTGAACGAATGGTCTTTTTACGTGGTTGTGATATAAACTGGTCAAAATCAAAAACCAAAATTCCTAGCAGACCTCAAAGCCAACATAACCCATGCCATTGGTTAAATTTAGTCCGATTTGTGTGCTAGCCTCATAAAAAGTTGGACATTTTGGATGCGCACCACACACCAAAGCCGTTTGTAAAAAAGAACGGTGTTTGGGAACAAGTTCCCTGATTTCACCAGAGCAGGCTCCATTATAATTGCAATAAAATACCAAGACATACTCCACATTGCATTTATAATCCAGTGAGTCAATAGAGTACACTACTATGAGAGCAATGGCACTCTTCGCCCTCATCTTCATATAAATTCAAAGAAAAATCAAAATTTTCTTCCTCCGAAGTTAAATAAATGATAAAGATACTTTGGAAGCAATGAAAATACTATTCCTGAAAACGGCCTCCATTTTTTCACAAAAACAGACTGGACTGCACAAAGCTTGATATTACAACAGTTTTTTAATCAATTTTCTTTAGTGGAGCCTAGTATGTTAGATGTTAGATAGCTTCAGATCTTCGGAAAGTGCTTATGCACGACCTCTGCAGCCTTTATGGGATGAAAATCTGAACAGGCCTATGTTGAGCATGGTATTACCACTATTCTTAGGAAGCACAATCAATACGAGTCGTAAATTAGAATGCCACTGTATACACGATGGCCTCACTACAGTACTCCAAGAAGCCACTTTATAAGCCATCAAATGGAACCGATCGCTGATGTAGCTATAAATATTCGACTAATAGTGGCTGTAGGCGAAGTTGGCAGCTGCTGCACAAGCCTATGATGTTTTAATTTAACAATCTACTAACCCGAATACAAAATGATTACTTTTAATGCAAACAATAATTATGTGCCACTAAGTTAGTTTAGGTTAGGTTAATCAGGACACAAGACTGAACTAGCCCACTTATGTCCTGTTTGGAAGAGAGAATGAAATACGTCTGGTCTAAGTTTTCTCCTACCATTTGGTGTTACTCAAATAAGAAATCCAAATTAACGAGCTTATCCCCCTTGATAGCGCAATCTTTCTTCCATCAATGCAGAGCAGTGGCAGAGAAGTTAATCAGCAGTCTCCTCTTCCTCTTCATTTTGAGAGCTTCTGCAGAAGATAAGTATATAAAGGGAGATGTAGTCTGCCAGCATCTGCTCCTGGTGCAACTACATTTTGCTAACGTATGTACATATTTTTCTGATTTGGACAAAATTTAAATCAAAGAATGTTCACGTTTTTACACATTTTCATAGGCAGCGGCGAACTATTTGACGTTCTTTTGACGTGCTGGCTAGTGTTGGCTGATACTTTATTTAGCCTGTCATCGAGTATTCTATAAAAGAATTTGCAACACTATCTATTTATGAATTTTTTTGATATTCAAGTTCTATAGTTGAGATTTAATAAGAGTAACAAATCATATAAAACAGCATAGCACATACTGTCTCTTATTGAAAAAATCTTTTAATCAGATGGAATACAATATACATGTATAGATTAAATTCATTTGTTTTTTAATACATTCAAGACATTTTCAATCTCTCAGTGAAAAGGTTCTTAATGCAATCAATTGCATTGTTATTTTTAATATCCTATTTGACAAGTTGCAAAATATTTGTGGCAAATTAAGGACTTTTAGACCACTGGATTGTTTTCAAAACACTTGTGTCAAAATAGCCGATATTATATTTCTTTTGGCAAATATTAAACCCTATTTGGATTGTTAAAAATATATTGTTTGCCTTCTCAAGGGTTTTGCTTTGGTTTATTCAAAAGTACACTTCCGCTGGCAAGGACTAAAAAATAATAGTATCCTTAATATACAAAAAAATTCACTTTTTAGAAAACAATATGGAGGAGCATGTATTAGTGGTCAGTGAAGTGGAAAAGAGTGAGAGAAATTTCTTTCGATATTTCTTTATAAAGAAAAACTAAGACTCTTCTAATAATAAAGAAAGAAATGCTTTGTAGTATTAGTGACGTTATGAATGGTAATTTTGAAATATTCTTGAATGCGAATACGTATATTTTTAAGGCAATATTCATGAACATGAATACGAATATCAATTTGAAATTTTGAAAGCTGATGGTGGCAAAAGAAAACTTAGCATCTTAAGATTTGTTTCTAGATAGCTCCTAGTGAATGTCAAGTCAAAGCTTCACTAATGGCGAAACATCTTCACTCACGACAGTAATGAGATTCTTTAACAAACAGATATGATCTCTTTATATGAAGCAAGAAGTTGGTCCTAATTTTGATATTAGTACTACCCAGTAAAAAAAGAGCTTCCGAAAATGTAATCAAAATTCTGAGTTAGGGATCCGAAAGTAATGCAAATTCGGGTAATTTCCTATGATATCAGTATAGTGTTGCCGTTGCAGGATATTGTCTTTTTTTCTATTCATCATTTCATATTAATTAATTAATTTCATATTAAACTAGGTTTTGTTATTTACCACTTATCATTTGGAAAAGTTATAAGAATGCAGGATCATAATTCGTTTTCTTATGTGAAAGTATATTTATTATTTATTGATTGAAGTAAACGAATGTTTTCATTTATATTTAACAAATGAGTATTAATATATGAAGAAAAGTATTTTCAAGACGAATTTTACAGAACTGTAGAAGTAATTCATACTTTTAATCAAAAAAAATTTTTTTTTAAATGCTCTGTAGTATTTTTAGAAGCATTGGAAATGTGACTTCCATTTCATTTTGCTGCGACTTAATAGCCGATATTTTTGGATACGACTTGGATTTATTTTCACATATACGTATGTGTTTGTGGAGACTGTTATTAAGGGGAAAGTAGACGAACACGCCTAATAACAAATAGGAAATTAACTACCACACGGCCCTACTTAACATTATGAAGACATACTAAAAATAAATCACTTTCTTGTCTCTCATAATGGACATCATTCATGATTATTTCATCTCTCATAAGTTTCAATATTGCTTTTGTATGTTGAAATTACATCCCAACTTTTTACACTCCCACTTAAAGTTCAAAACAAAATTTTTTATATCATGAATTGTTACAAACTAATATATATTTGTGGCATGTACTTAATGTTTTAAATTTTTGTATGTTTTGGGACCAAAATTCATCTAAATTTGCTGAATTCAAATACGAGTATGAACGTCATGAAACAGGCAAATATTCGGGAATACAAATATTCTTCACATCAACAGTTTGTTTTTAACATCAACTCAATTTTTATGCTGCTTTTATTAAATTTGTTTCCTATTTTTAGATTTATTTTCTGTTATTGCCAAAATTCTTCCCTTTTCTTATTATAACCTAAAATTACTATCCTTATAATTAAATTTCTCTCCCTCCTGTCCTTATGTAAACCTAGAAAAGAATACAGCAAATTGTTAGACATGTCTATAAGAAAAAATCGATTTCATATTTAATTGAAGTTATAACCAAAAACTGACAAAAAATATGTCAACAGTATTACAAAGAGGGAGAAAATTGATGCCCACAAGTTACAAGCCCAAAGGAAAGTGTGAACATACTTAGTCAACCCAGCAGACATACATACATAAAATGAGACCACAATTGATAATATAAGGTCAATAAATGAATGAAATGAAAAAAAAAACTCCAACGTAATGCAAAAAAAAAAAAAATAAATAAATAAAACAAAACTGAAAGTAAGAGTAAAATCAACCCCGTTGCTGCTTCTATTAAATAAAACAAAACAACTTAACACAGAAAAGGATTACAAGCACCCTTTCATTTAGAAATGGAAGTATATATGTATGTATTCGTATATCCTATATACATTATAATAAGCAACAAAAAACTGGCCACAAAGATGACCACATATTCATTAATAATGCCAAATTTCTTATATATTTGCACATACACTACTCACTATAATTAAACCACGCAGTAAGCAACCCTTTTCAATAACATTTTCTATCCCATATGAGTTATAATGTCTTATCTCTTGCGACTGTTTGTTGTTTTTCAGGAATCTTTTTTTTTTGCTGTTAAATTTAATAATGGCATGGGCAAAAAATTATCTTGCCATCAGCTGTGGTGGTCATACGTGATACACGAACAGATGGTATTTAGAAATTTCGCCATTGTTTATGATTTCTCATTATACAGCAAGATTTAATCAGTATTACAAAAAAAATTGAAATTTCAGGCTGTAAGTATAATTATATATTATTCTCAAGATATGCTTTATGATTTTTATTTGAATAATTCTGGCCAGAAAACCGACTTCAATACAAAGAGCCAATCGAACAAAACAAACGCAATTATTAGTGAGTCTCGGATTCGATATCACCCATTTCTAGTTTATATTTTATTTCTTAGAAATCGAAAGCGATTCAAATTAACTGGCTTATTGGGAACAATTCTATTCTGGGTCTAGATTGCAAACTCCTTCTTTATAACTCTATAATTATTAGGCACCACCTCAGCATTTAATATAGAATAAATTCAAAGTCGACAATATAAAATCCTTGGTACGATTTCTGGAGCTCCCTGGAATGTAAAAATGCATGAATTTATAAAGATCTAGATGTTACATTGGTCCATACTGTGGTTTCAAAATATGTGGCAACATATATAAAAAAACTTGAGCACCATCTAAACCAACTAGTCCGCAAGAGCTCACACTCGGCTGACATGGAGGGACCCTCTCTAATGCGAGAAACCTGAAGATCATTAGAGAAACTGCAAAAACTATGTTCTTTTGTTTGGCATTGGCTAGACTTAAATAATTAATTATTTTAGAGATAAGATTTGAATACTTATTGTTAGAATATAAATAAAAATTCATTAAATAATAATTAAATTATGAAGGTTGAAATATATTTTTATATAAAAAAATTTTTAAGATCGATTCATTAATTTCAGATTTATGCGATAATAAGTATTTCGAAGGGCAGAATTAACTTAAATTTCTATGGGGCCAAACTGCAAGCGTAAACCTTCCAATAAAAAGTATTTTAAAAATCGCTACATAAATAGAGGAGGTATCAGGTAATCATTATTTCGGGCAGGTGAATCGTCCATCCGATTTTCAAAAAAAAAAATTCAATTTCGGGATCAATCCGCAAGCATTCCCTTTCAAAAATAAAAAGAAGTTTCGGAAATCAATTCACCCAAGACAGAGTTTTATGTGTACAAACATATATTAAAATAAATTCAGACGAATCGGTAATCACATACTTTTTGAAATTTTGGCTTGAAAAAAGTGTTTAAGACCTATACCGGGAAATTCTATAAATAACAATATTTGCCTACCAATAGTTGAACCAACTAACAGATATACGAAAGGAAAGAAAAGATCGATTTATTCAATCCTAAATATGTACGACCTAGAGATCTTAACAATTACAAGTAATACAGCTGCGATAAACAAAATACTTCTGAAAATGCAGCGACAGTGATCATGTCTTATAAAGACTTCTCTTTTTTGATGCCACCAATAAATTGTTGCAATATCAATAGCTGCTAAAGCCACAACAAAACACGAATATTTGAATTTTATATTAATTAATTTTATTTTATTATTTTGTAATAACTAGTTAAATTTTTAATTTAGCTATTCTCAAGATTTTTCATAAAGCAATCATTTAACGTTGGACCCAGTTGATCTTAATCTGAGTCTCTTCTCTTCCTATTAGCAGGCTTTCGGCCTATTGTCAACTTAACTTCGTATTGATATTTAATGAAAATGCCATTTTTTAAGAACAACTTCCAAATTTTGCATTGGGAATAGCATAGACATATGGGCCCACCGTGTGGACTTTGCTCTTGCCAGAAGAAAGTTGGCCGCCCCCGAAAAATTTTTCTCCTTCTTACAAATTTGTAGTACTCGTATATGACAAAATTTTCCTTTTACTTAAGAGGTTATAGCCCGCAAAAAAAATCTCAGGCATTGTAGACCCCTTTTGAAAATGATTTAGCTACACTAAAGAGGAAGAGCTTTTATATTAGGACTGACAAAGGCAATTTCTTGTTTAAGCTTGTCCAGTACGACGAAATAACTTGTCAATTTACAAAAATGCCCATAAGGCCGAAGTAGCGCATAATCAGGAAACAGCAGTGCGATGAGGGACGGAGCGATAAGCGTCAAGCTTAATCGGCGCCTGACTTTTTACTGAGAGACCATGTCTGAGAGCATAGTTCTTATACTGTCATTGTCATGAAATTTTGTAGCATGAAACTTTATCTGTATGCCAGTATGAGATAGAATGAAACAGTTGGAATGAAAACTGTTGTAAGAAATCGTATAAAATTTCGTATGCTGTCAGTTTTCTTCAATATACCCCCTATCAACGAATAAAAGAAGTTGCAAGTAGCAAATTTCAAGGCAAAATGCATAGTGTAATAAGTCCAGTCTTAATGTTGTTGCGTAAAAATTTTATTCTTATATATAGAAAGATGTGCATTTGAGACAAATAAGATTTGATGTTCATCCTAAAAGTCCAAAATTAAAAATTACCCCGTATTAAATTATTCCTATTTAAATCTATGCATAATTCCAGATAGATTCTGTCAATGCTGCAAAAAGTTAAAACCAAATTGCCAAAAGCAAGAAAAAGAACTTTTTATCAGCTTTCTTTTGACTTTACTATTTGTAATATAAAATGTTTACTTTCTTGTCATTTCTAATTACTTAAAATATAAAAAAAAATAATATCATTCTCTAATCGAGTTTGATAAGATTCAAACTCAATTCCGCTAAAAAAATTCTTCAATTGGAAACCCTGTCTTTCAAAGGAATTCAAATTTGGAATATATGATATATAGTAAAAATAAAACAGGTGCATGCTGATTTTTTATTCGGATTTATTTTATAAACTGAGATTTGCACTGCATAGAGTTTCATTGGTAAATGAATAATTTTTTTCTCTTACGAAAAAATTTATTTTACTTAAGCAATTTTTCCCTGAGGAGTATTTTTTTATAAGCAATCTAAAGAGCTTTCGAATTAATCCCATATAAGAGTTGAGAATATTTTGTTTCAATTAAGTGATTTTTTCAATTAAAAGGCAAAAGCTTACTTCACCTTCTCGAATCGATCTTGATATTTTGCGAAAAGATCCAGGAATGGCTTGGCTATAAACCAAAATATATGGTGGACCCCATTTAAACATATACATAAATACTTTAACAATTTTTTTTTTAATTTTCTTCAAGCATAATTTCCTTATAAACATGTGTAACACTATGAAAATAATTTATATAGATGATATTATTCTGCTATTTTTCCCCTTATAAATATTTTGTTGTACATAACACGATCTTTCCCTTAAAATCCTACCCCTCTTGAAAATATTATTTCCTGATTGGTTTACTTCGTGTTTGTTTTTCGTTTATATACCAAAAAATATAACGATATTGTCCTTAATATTATGGCTGCTTTCTTTCAATTCCTTTTATGTAGGTAATGTATACATGGATGCGTGTGCATTAGGTATATAAAAACATTTATTGTAACATGGATAAAAACATAAATATTTATAGAGACCTTAAGAGTTCTCTTAAACAAGTAGCAAGATTCTCATTACTTCGCTCTTTCTCTGAATGTTTTGTTTATTTGTGTAGATGTTTTCTGAGTGTTGTGTTTATTTGTGTATGCATGTGTTCTTCTATGCATGTGTGCTGTTGATGCAATTCATATTTATTTGGTATACTGAATGAAACATAGATTTAGGGGAGTATATTTATTCCAATCAAAAGTGGATGAAGAGAATATGAGGGATATTTACTGGGTTAGTGAAATAAAATAGCATACATAAATACATATGTACGTACATACACACACATATATATATTACATATATGATGACTTTGCTGTTTTGCAAACGCAAAAATGGCGTAATTAGATTAAGTGTAACATAAATCAATGAAGTTTTAGTCAAGAATGTAATAGGAACACAAATAAAAATAGAAATGGTAGAGTTTAAACTGAGAAAAACAAACAAATACGACATGATAAATCAATCTATAAAAGTACGTAATTAATGCCTTCAAATGTAGTCTTATTCCAAGTGATATTTTGGACAAGTTAAACTATTTAATTTCTTAATCTTGGGATATTCTCCCCAACTAATTGTTAAAACAATTAGGGTTTTTTAAATGTTTTGTTTATTGTGGCTGTAGCTCATATGCCAACATTTCATTGATCGCTAAACCAAGTCGTCAGTGAAATTTAAGCAGTTTGAAAACATTCAACCTCATATGTTTATGAAAATTCTATATTTTATATGATTACTAGCAGACCAGGCGAACTTTGCCTCGCCCTAGTTTTAAACCTTCAGACAAACTTTCTATTTTTTCATTTGAAAAGCCATTAAGGAATAATTTCAAATTCGATTTTCAACTTTTCCAATTTTCCGACTTTTCCGGAGGGATTTTCCTAAATTTTCTTCCATAAAAACCTCCTCCTCGAAAATACGAACTACTGACAAAAAGTTTTACAGAATTCGGCCAAGCTGTTCTCATTTTATGAATAATTGGATTTTGCCACGCCCCTCCGCCCACAGACCGAAAATAAAAAATCTGACTTCACAGTGTCACCCGCCCGAGTATTCTGAAAGTTCCCTGAAAATTTCATCAAAATCGGCCCAACCGTTTTGGAGCCATTACGTTACATACATACACACATCCTATTTTATATATATAGATGGATTACAAAAAAAAGCATAATGATGTTTTTTTTCTTATTCATATACAATATAGAATTCTTATATTGTTTTCGTTTGTTTTGAATGTTTTCAAACTGCTTAAAGTTCACTGACGATTTGGTTCAGCGATCAATGAATTTCTTTTGAATTTCTATATAAAAATTCAATTTAAATATTATTAAAAATAGTTTGAGAACTTTAAGGAAAAATATGCATTACTATATAAATGTATATGGGTTATAAATGGGTAGATATTAATTATAATATTGACCTTTATATTAAGAGAGCTTTCAAAATCATATTTTAAAACATCCTTATAAAAAAGCTACATACATACATACATACATATGTATGTATATAATATGAAAGATAAAAAATGATAATGATTTCAATCACTTTTTAAAAAATAGAGGACAGAATGCAACGGCTAACAATGTCGACTCTAGAGTTTTCAAAATTGTTTTCGAATTATCCAAAAAAATCGGTTTTGCCTATTTTACCGATTTTTAATTATGGTTTTCGGCTTATTCGAAAACCCATTTTTTCAGGGTGGAAATATTTTAAAATATTTTTAATTTCAGGATGTATTACATTTGAACTAGGTTTTAAACATCGTCTTTGAAACTAGTCATCATCTATGATATTTTCTGAATCGAAATCTTTATTATTAGAAAATGTCTCAAAAAAATTTTAGATTATCAAACTTATACTAAACACTTAATTTAAAAACACTTAATTTACAAAAGTTATATATTATTATACATAGTGTAAATGACTTACCGGAAAAAAAATTTTTAATTTTTAAAGCGTTCTCATCGTATTAGACACACTGAAAAAGTAAAAAAGAAATTATATTAAAAAACTATAAATCAAAATTATTTGAGATATTCTATTTTAAAATTGATGAAACAAAAGTTCAAATATATGAAGAAAAAGATTTCCGCAAAATTGTTAATGAATTGGAAAAAAATAAAACAAGTTTTTACACATTCCAGCTTAAGAGCGCCAAGGGCCTACAGGTCGTATTGAAGGGCATAGATTCTTACGTTGTCCCTGCTGAAATAAAAGATGATCTCACCCTGAAAGGATTCAAGGTAAAAAATGTATCCAACATAATAAACAGGGAGAAGATCCCCCAACCTTTATTTCGTGTTGAACTGGAGCCAAATGATGTAATATTGAAGAAAAATGAGACCCATCCCATTTATGATTTAAAATATCTATTATACCGGAAAATTACAGTTGAAGAACCACACAAGCGTTCAGGACCCGTACAGTGCCATAATTGTCAAGAATATGGCCATACGAAAACTTATTGTAAATTACCTACTGTTTGTGTTGTGTGCGGTGAATTACACAATACTGCTGTTTGCAATAAGTCGAAGGACCAGAAGGAAAAAAAGTGCAGTAATTGTGGAGGTAATCACACTGCTAACTACAGGGGATGTCCTGTGTTCTCTTTTGTTAAACAAGCTATGAGCCAAAAGCCTAAAGTAACCCCAGCGCAAACAGAAAATACGTACTCCGCCACTTATCCTCCTATGGCCCAACCAATCTCTACACAAGTATCGTATGCTGACGCTGTGAAGATCAACTCTGTTCCAGTGCAAAAAGTGTCACCACCAACTAGTACAACAAATGCAAATGCAAGCTTTAATTTCAATCGCCTTGAAACTACTATTGATAATCTGGTGCAAACTATAAACAACTTTACAAACAAATATGACTAGCATGATGCAAGAAATGCTGCGAATGCAGAACACACTGCTTCTAGCATTAGTTAACAAGCCATGAACACGTTAAAAGTATGTTTCTGGAACGCAAACGGCATTCGCCAACACAAATATGAACTTGAGCACTTCCTCACGGTAAAAAATATTGATATAATGTTGGTATCTAAGACTCATTTGACTCCGAGAAGCCTTTTTAAAATGAGTGGCTACACCTTATATACAAAGGACCCGAGAGGAAGAGCATGCGGAGGATCGGCAATTATAATAAAATCAAGACTCAAACGCCACATTCTTGAGAACATTTGTGAGGACCATCTGCAGGCAACAAATATTTGCATCGAAAATTTTTTTACAAATTTCGTGATATCATCAATTTACTCCCCTCCCAGATTTTCAATCACTGAGGATCAATACGAGGATTTTTACAAAACTCTTGGACCTTGTTTCGTAGCAGCTGGGGACTACAATGCAAAACATACGTTCTGGGGATCGCGTCTTATTACACCTAGAGGTAGAGCATTGTTCAACACAATTTCAAAAATGGGTTTGGATGTCATTTCGAGCGGGGAGCCCACTTACTGGCCTACTGACACACAAAAAATTCCGGATGTTATAGATTTTGGCGTCATGAAAAATATCTCTAGGGATTTAATTCATGTTGAAGTTTCTCATAATCTGTCCTCCGATCACTCTCCCACGATCGTTACAATTTGTAGCCCACTAAGAAGTGAATTACCTCACCCATATGTGAAGATGATAAATCATGTTAATTGGTTGGGGTTCAAAAAATATCTCAGTAGTCATTGTTCGGAAAACATCAAGCTTAGAACTTCTGATGATGTTGAATTTAACATTGCCAATCTTACTGAAAATATTAAACAGGCTGCTAAACATGCCACTACATCCTATCCGCAGACTGGGTTTAATAGAATTTATTCTGCGGATATTGAACGTCTCGTATGTGAAAAAAGAAGAGCTAGAAGGGAATGGCAACAGCACAGATCACCCCAACATAAAATCAGACTTAAAGAATGCACTAAACGAATCCAAGACTTGCTTGCATCTGAAAAATCTGCTTCTCTTAAGAACTATCTGGAAGGTCTCGATGTCACAGCAGCATCTAATTACTCCTTGTGGCGCGCTGCTAAAAAACTTAAAACACCCGTTGAGTCCAAACCACCCCTGCGCACTTCTACCGGAGGTTGGGCAAGAACTAATACTGAAAAAGGTAACATATTTGCTGAGCATTTAAAATACGTATTTACCCCAAACACATGTACTGGTGCTGTTGATTTGCCGAGTGTAGTTGCCCTACCCCCTCGACCCATGAAATTTAAGATGCGTGATGTACAAAAACTAATTGCTGAAACCAACCCGAAGAAAGCTCCGGGTATTGATGGAATTAGTAACAAGATGCTGATGCAGTTGCATCGTATTGCTATTAGAATCCTGTTGTTTATTTTTAATGGCATTTTACGACTGGAGTATTATCCACACAGCTGGAAACTCGCCATGATCAAAATTATTCCAAAGCCGGGCAAAGATCTTACCAAGGCTGAGTCATATAGGCCAATAAGTTTATTGTCAACAATTTCAAAGCTCTTCGAAAAGCTGCTAATGACTAAATTGTCCCCAATTCTAACTAATAAGGGGTGTATACCGGATCATCAATTTGGTTTTAGAAGTAAGCATAGCACCATTGAACAAACTCATAGATTGGTTCATTTCATAAGAAGAACATTTGAAGAAAAGAAGTATTGTTCTTCCCTCTTTATTGATGTTTCTCAGGCATTTGATAAAGTGTGGCATGAAGGCCTAATTTTAAAACTGAAGACATATTTACCAATAAACATTGTAAATCTTTTGGAAAGTTACATTCTTGCCCGGAAGTTCACTGTTGTGGAAGAAGACTTCATTAGTGTGCCTGAAACTATCTCATCCGGTGTGCCACAGGGTAGTATACTGGGGCCAGTTTTGTATTTGATTTATACCTGTGATATGCTTTTGAGCAGTAATATCCTCACTTCTACATTTGCCGATGATACAGCTTGCCTTAGTATGCATGAAAACCCTCACGAGGCTACCCGTTATCTCCAGGAACATATTAAACTGTTGGAACCGTGGTTGAACTTATGGAGAATAAAAGTAAATGAACAAAAGTGTGTTCATGTCACATTTACCCTACGAAGAGACACTTGTTCCCCCATTCGAATCAACAATCAAGTTGTTCCTCAACATTCACAGGTGAAATACCTTGGTATACACCTTGACCGACGGCTTACATGGAAACACCACATAGACTCTAAGCTAACACAAATGAAATTTAAATTAACCCAGATACATTGGCTGATTGGTAGAAATTCTACCCTCAGTCTAGATTGTAAACTTTTAATATACAAGTCGCTTTTGAAACCCATATGGTGTTACGGAATTCAGCTATGGGGCACTGCTTCAGCTTCCAATGTAGAGAGAATCCAACGAATGCAAAACAAAATTTTAAGGTTAATAACATTGGCTCCATGGTACATGAAAAATTCAATTTTACATCGTGATTTAAATATGCCACTTGTGTCCGCTGAAATTGCAAAATATGCAGGCAAATATTTAACAAAACTCGAGTTCCATCCTAATCCCCTTGCTCGTAACATCTTGAACTTTCCTGGACACATCCTGGATACTACGGCCTTAATACGCCACACTTCCGATGGAATTTTTTGAATATTTTTGTGCTTAACACATTTATGTATTATTAATTACTATCACTAAGTTTATGTCCGACACTGGTTGGGCCTAATTATTATATTTATACTTAAGATTTGAACACTTATTGTTAGTTCAGTTTGAAGATACAATAAATTCATATTAGCAAAAAAAATTCTATTTTAAAATCTCTAAAAGCTAACAAAAAATATTTTATAAAAAACAAAACACACAATTCTTTATTCATAAAGTCATTGCTGCTAGAAATTTTTCCCCAAAATTCTTCAAATAGTAAACAACTATTTATGAAAATATTTAGGATATTCTAGCAATTAATTTTATTCTATTTTGAAAACGCTGAAAACCACTTGCAGAAAAATACATAAAATATATGAAAAATTTCATTTATGCTGCCAGAAACTGTTTTCCCAAAAATCGTAAATTTTTGGCAATAAAATCATTAAGATCGATCGAAGTTGTCTTTTATAAGACTAACAATATAGTTGGTCTTAGAACAAGATGATAAAACAATATTTTATGTAACAGGTAACAGTAGCTTAAAAATTATTATTATTTGGAAAATATCTCGTTATGGTTAACGAGATAATTTCTATAAAATTTAAAAGATAAATCTGATATGCCTTTTAGTCGACATTAAAAATCAGTTGTTATTTCTTCGGTTATACAAAATAAATTTTTTCTTAAAACTGAAGAGAAAACTATTAAAATTGAATTTAAAAATTCATGCTTCTTCCTTCAGCGCTATCCAAACCTGGCCAGTTTTAAGAAGAGAATTTTCGACTTCTTGAGAAATCGCTACGATCTCAGGCCACCGATTACAATAAAAGCAATTTTGTAATAAACAAAAGTTATTTTTCGGTACATACTTTTCCCGTTTTAGGGATTTCGCTGTTGAGGTAATATTTCTTATAATGTGTAAACTCTGTTAACAAAAAAGTAGTGAATTTAATACATTGTCAAAATAATAACAAAAAGCGGGTCTAAAAAATTAATCGTTAAAAAATTAAACAAAAAGGAGGATTAATTTATGCGTGTCTTTTTTAACTATTAAATGTTATTTCTCTAAAAAATATATTATCATATTGTTGACGGGGAACACGTCTAGGCTCTTGGCATCCACTGAGATTGCAAACACAGAGTTAATGTTGGAAAAGAAACTTTATTTTATAACTTCTTATAAATTTTTAGTTAATTTTAACTCTAATGTTAAAATTCTTTTTAGTGCGGGTACCAAGAACAGTGTTATCACCTGAGAAGATCTTCGTAAGACTCTGAGAAAATGGCCGCTTTTTGGGCTTTTTATGGCATCTAAAAACCCGCTTTTTTCGGAATTAACAATGGAGTTTATATTAACATATTAATTCTACGAATACATACATATGTATATATATAGATAAATAAAATGACGTATCGAGAGATGTGTTAAGTTCTTTTTACGGCGTGAAGCTTACAACCATTATAAGGCATTAGTGGCGGTAACACATATATTTTTTGAGGAATTTTAATATACTCGTAATATAACCTTCGAAAACATGTTAAAAAGTCACACAGTAAGAAAAAAATAATTATTAAATATTTTTTTAATAACTTTTCCAGTATATATGTGTCCTTAGATATGCCTTTAAAAACATGTTAAAACCACACAAATTCCTACAAATTGTGATTTATAACACAATCAGCCATAAGATTCGTTATAATAGCCAATACTCAAGGGGGTATTTTACGATCGTAGAGTTTAGTTTGGTTGCCACACAAATACAGGATGTAATATTTCAAATATCATAATATATCAAATCACAAACATTTCTCTATGTAAGAAAAGTAAGTGCGATAAACAAAAGCAATTTTAAGGATTTTTACATAAAACTTTTGCTACTTCCTTACGCCCAAAGTAAATAATAAAACAAAAAACAATTAAAAGATCTTCTCTATATTCTGTGACTTATAGAGAGACAACATTGGCAAAATGGGAAAGATAAAATACGCCTACGAAAACACCAAAGACAATTCCTAAATTTAAAATAAAAACACTCATACAAAAACACATATTTATGTGCATATACTCCTATGTATGTATTGTATTATTATATACAAAACCAATTGATCTATTGAAATATGACAGTCAATGTCATTTTCCATGGATCATCCATTATAATAGACCTGTCAACATTTTCCTTTATAGCGCATACAAATTGTGAGAATTTTCAATACAGGCAAGAATTCCGTTACCATTGCTCTTATTATATTAATTCTCTCAATTAGCTGTCATATAAGTATATAGTATTCTATGGTTGATTACAAAAATGTTTTATACATATAGTACTCGTATGTATATATGTACTTATTGTCTCATTTTAATGGAAAACTTCATTGACTGTCATCATTTTAAACGATTAAATAAATCCACACTTCATTAAAAATAAAAATTTGGTTAAATTGAGGAAACGTTAATAGAAAGTGAGAGCAGAAATAAATAACGAAAGATGAAAAAAGTTAAAATGCCCCTTTTTTCTATTGTTCGAGTCAATCCTCTTGAATTTCCATTTTCTTCTTACTGATTGTGTGAAAACCACTACAAAATTTTATTCCAACAATTGCCAATTGTTAAGTGTCACATTGCTGCCACATAAAAATATCACAGTTATTTATACAGTTTTCAAATATTATAATACACTTAGAATAAAATATTTGTTTCAACCTGTAGTCCTTTCAATACAGAGTAGGTAGCTTCCACTCTTAAGAAGTTTAAATTGTTATCATTATGATATGCTGCTTCCGAACATATAGTTACGCCGACGACCTTATCATTTCCGTATTTAGGTGGGAGGATGGAACCATATCGGAAAGGATGCAACACGCTTTGGAGTTAACAGAAATGCTGCAAAGGCAGGGAGTTGTCCATTAACTTCGAATAGATAACCATAGTACCTTTTATCAGAAGAAGAAATATTAGACTCATGGAAGCCACCTGAAATGGTTCAATTAGCGGGCTCTCCAGCAAAGTTAAATATCGCAGGATCAGTCTTAACAAGTAACTCAATTGGATCAACATTTTTCCTTTACGACCAACAAAGCTATTATCAGTTTAATAACAAGATACCAAAGTGTATTGAACTATTGGGAGATTGATAAATTTTTATAAGAAAATACACCTTAATCCCAGTGTGGAGTTCTCCATGACAATCTGCATTTATTTCTACACGGAAAAATAAATCTTGTAGACATGTCTGTAGAAATTGATTTATACACATATTTTTTTAAATTTTTATATAAGAACAAGAAAATAAACTTCAAATAAATTACAAAGCACAATAAACACAATGTGTCCAAAATTAATAATTGTCTGAACATTAAAGGCCTAACTATAATGTGCTTAATGCAACTTAAGCAAATGTGCGAATACACACCATAAAATGTATACAACTATAATGTACTTAAGTAACTTTTCGTCAAGTTTCGTCAAGTGTCATTTGCTTAAGGAAAGTGCGTTCAATTTCGCTCTTGCTTAAGCAAATGACTCATCAAGAACCCATTCTTCTTTCTGTCTCTATTTATTTCCCGTACTGAACAGGAGCGTTTTCTTTTCTTCACAGTCTCTCTTATTTCTTGAAGAACACATATTCCATCAAATGCACAATTCATTAACTTCACTGTCTTCAGAAATTTCAGTTTTCTATCCATTTTTAAAAATTTTCCAATAAACACTGTACACAATAGATACATATAATTGTTTACAATTAGAAGATGCAACCACTGTTGTTTTTTTTTAATACTTTTTTTTATTTTAGTTTTCGTTTATTTTATAAATAAATAAAAGATAAACATGTATTTACTTGTTTATGGTAATATATTTATAACTTTTACAAATTAAATGAGATTTCGTCAAAAATATTACATTTTAAAGAAATAAAAACGAAAATAGTTTACCTAACTAAGTGTAAGAAGTTTTTAAGCTCAATAAGTACAATATAGCCACCTAAAAGTCTTCAGTAATTTACTTAAGCATTTGACATGCTTTTCGTTGAATTTTGACACTAGCTTAAGTTTGGTTAAGCACATTATAGTTGGGCCTTAATTTTTATTTCAGTTGATAGAAAAAAGTTCTTCTCAAAAATTTCAAACAGAAAACTGCTTTAGAAATTGAACAGCCTGCATTTCCATAAGTTTTTTTTTCTACACACACTTATTATGGAAACGTGATGTTCAGGTAGAACTCCTTACCAGGCTCAAAGTTTGAATAATTATTAATAATACATACACCTATCCCTATAGGTTCCTGCAAACAGAAAAATTAATTTGTATAAAGAAAAACAGCGGGAAACGAAAATTATTATAAATAAGATAATAAATAAAAAGTTTATTCACGTAAAAAATTATGTAATTCATTCTGTTGCTTAAAGTCAACTAATTCATAGACACAAAAAATTTTGTTTTGAACATTAAAAGCTGAATTATCAGTTTTTTATATTTTATCAAAAGACATGTATAGATTTTTGACAATATATTATAGTATGTACATATATACATACATATGTTAAGTGTTACTAGAACTATAATGAGGTAGTGATGTGAAGGTTATGAAACCGCACTTCACTTCGTTTGCCGGTTGCCTAAAATATTGAGTCAGTGCTAAAGACGATATTGTAGTTTATAAAATGATGATCCATACTGAAAATATTCAATATGATAATGCATATGCCTGCTGGTAACTATAAATTTCTGGTTGGCGAATAGCAATACAACTGAAGTTAGGTTGCCATCCATAAATCGAGTCCTGTTCTACAACAACTTCTTATTTTTATTTATTTTAAGAACCGTGCAAGATCAAAAACTTGTAAAGCGGGGGATAGGTGCAATAAAAAAGTTCGAACAAAATACATATGTCTACAATTTAATTTCTCTATTTAGAAATATGTATATGGATATAAACCTACATATATGTAGGTATGTAGGGTACATTGATTAGAATGGCTGGCAGGCGTCCGTCCACTGGGGAACAACACTCAAGTAATACTAATGGAGATTTATAGAAGCTGTATCAACAAAGGGAATCCGTCATAACGCACTAAATGCGACAATGCATTTTTAATCTTTTTGTTTTGTTTGTTTCAAGGACTATTTACTGTACCTAGTTCCGGTGCAAAGTGTCTTTGATGGGTATTGAACCCACAACATGCCATGGTGTGCATGTCAATATATAAAATCTACCAATTTCTACCCAAAAATTTGCTCAAGTGTAATAGTGATAATCTGTTATTTTTGCTTATTTGTAACTTAACTCTTTTTCCCATCTTATCGATTCTGAATACTGTTCAATTCTATTCTTATTAATCTCCACAATATTTCACCACTACTTTTTCATAAAATGAACGATGTGTGAGTGCCGTTATGTGAAATTGATGGCGATCGTGATGAGTATAAAGGTGTTTCCACAATTGCTCTTTTTTCCCTCATTGTATAAACTAAAAGTGATAAAATCGAGACGATTGTTCCTATTTTTAAGGAAGTTTCTATAATCTTTTTCACACTATTCTGTCCTTGATTTTTATTTTAAAAATTTTGCCATTTTTTTGTTGTTGTTATAAAATTGCTTCTTTTTTGCAATTTTATTAAATGTGTGCTCGTAAAGAGCAAATATTTGGTCATTTGTTCCGTTTTTGGTCACAATAACGGTTTAGCCGGATTAATGTCCGTAATATGAACTCCATAAAGAATCCTTTATTTACACCTTTTGCTGTTAGTTGATCTCGTATGTACATACATAAGTATGAGAAAATATATGTACATACTTATGTACACGTATACAAACCTTTCATTTGAATGTTAATCGTTTAAATCTTCTCAGAGATTTGTTTGTCGCCTAAGCCTTTTTTTAATGAAATGCCTGCATTGTGCATTTTAGTTCCTTGTGTCCTTTTATTTTCTTTTCAAGAGCAGAACGAGAGTAAAGGATAACTCTAACTGTTTTGTGGGAGTTAGTTATCATAAGTCAAAGGAAATATGTATGTATGTGTATTTTTTAGGAAGTAAAATTTATATGAATTTACGTTTTATGAAATATTAAACATTGTTATAAGAGGATCATATTTGTCTATAAGACAGATATACATAGATGAACAGTGTGGTTTGGTGTGGCAAATTTGATGAACTGTCAACAATCGCTTAAGAGTTTCTTAGGAAAAATATAAGTTAAAAATTCAACAGCTGCCCTCAAAAGTCCAATAAAAAAAGTAAGAGGGAGTAGTGTTGCACAGTATCGGGCATCCTATATTTGCACACCGTTGTGAATAATAAGCCAATGATTAAATGACTTCTCTGGTTACGTACTAAGACGTATAACGAGAAGTTGCAATTTTCAATTAGTCTATCGCATAGATAATCCTGTCTTTGAAGGCATCGAGTGATTGCGGCTTAATCGAACAACTTTCGACCTTAGAATAAATTAATTTAACAGTGTAAAATCGCGCGAAACTTCTTCAGCCAGGAATATATGGTACTTCCTTGGGCTATCGGCAGATAGGATTGATATAACCTTGATGAGCGACTGAAGAGTAAAATTTCAACTTTTTTGTGAACAAATTATTCCCCCAATATTGTATTATTAGTAATAGCCAGTGGAGCTCATTTACTGAACTCATTCCTTTTATTATTTTTATATTCTGAAGGATCTTATTCTAGTTTCGTTTAAGCATTTAGTTAAGTCCCAAGAAAAGAAAGTAAGTTTAATAAGTATAATGGAGTGAAAATAATATAGAATTTTTTACTTTCTGTGAACTAATTGGAATATCTTACAAAGATTAATGGAGAAATCGCTGGCATGTTACTAAGACTGTCCAGTCTCCGAATGCATGCATATCTAGATGTCGAAAGTTGAATTTTTAAAGAGATAGTATTGACTTGATTGACCTTATTGGTCCAAGCAATTCCTACATCCTGGCACACTTCTCTCAGTAATTACTGTGTACGATTGCACTCAGTAATTATACCATCCGGAAGTACTGCCAATTTTAGTGAAAGAATGAAAGTTAACGTGTTCCTTAATTTCTAGTCATGCCCGTTAAAATAATGGACCGCAATTAAATTCAATCGACTGCCTGACCCAGGGATGTAGGTCCGCACGCACAACACCCACCTTGTTTTATTGAGTTCGCCGCTCCTCATATTTCTAACGGCACCATCGTGCTTTAAAGCTCCTGTAAAATTTTTCAGAATTTATCTAATTTTTTTTAATTCTACTTCTTGCTAACTTCTTAGATACGTCCCAATGGCTTATCGGAAATAAATACAGTCAAACCACATGATCATTCAAGTCGGTTGCGACTTGAATGATCATGTGGTTTGATTCTGCTAGATCTTTCTTTTGGGCTTACTGAAGTCGCACGTCCATGCTGGTAAATCACTGTCGACAAACACCATCAAAATCAAAATTAAACAAGTTGATAAATATATGAGACCTAAATTGATAAATGTTTCTTGTGTGATGGGGCATAGAGACTTTGTTACCCTACAACAAATAAATCTTTAATTTTATGAATTTTGAGTAGACAGAGTGGCAGAAATATCATGGCAAATGGGCAGATCCTTAAGAGTTAAAAAAAAATTGAATCATATTTATATATTTTTGATAGAACTGGCTCAAGACGTGAAATCACCAGTTTCACAATGAAGACTAAGAATAGGAACTTCCATATTAGATTAGTGACTTCCATGGAAAAACGAAAATTCCTAACTCGAACTGAGAAGGAAGGGCAACATTTCCTAAGGAATAACAACAAAATTGTAAAATACATTAAGATTAATAACAGTATTATGATTTTGTATGATTTTTGTATTGATTGTTCGGCTGAATGGATTCTATTTGTAATAAAATCTGGCCAAGTAAACAGACGTGGTTGCTCATATCATACGTGCTATTTTTTTATTGTACCATCACTCAGGGGATGATTCCTAGTCGTGAAATGCATTGTGGTGGAACTAAAAAAATAGGGCATGGAAAGAGGAATAGAATAGTACATTCGATTTGAACTTTTCTGTGAAGAAAGTGCAGGAAGATTATTCCATATACAAATTGTAGTGAGATTGTTTGGCTCATTGTTTACACATGGAAGTGAAAAACCTGTTGTTCGTAAACATAGGCGGATTTCGGGACCAAGTTCCCTGATCTCATCAGAGCCCATCCTAGCAAAACACACCCAATATAGTGTTGATGCTCCATTGAGATAATAAATTTGTCCGATGACCTTCTTCGCCCTCTCCTGCAACTGGTCGAGTAACTTAAGAATATACTTTGACGCACCAGCCCATAGATGAGAGATGCATTAAATTTTTTCCGGATATACGTGATATATGAGTAAATAATAAGGAGATCAAGGGAAGTGTAATATTTTTTACACTATTAAAAAAAATAAGGTTGAATGTTTCTTTAGCGACATGAAAAATGTGTTTAGTTCATCGTAAATTCCACTGGACTTTCATGCCAAGAGCTTCTGATTCTTCAATATGATCGATAATTACAGATGAAGCAGAATGTTCGTTTATACATTTATGCCCCAGCATACAACATTGGAATGACCACATTCACATTCTTGGGGCCGATCACCAACAGACTTTGCTGAATTAATATGAATATCAAGTGCAAAAGAGCATATAGGCTGGGAAGTTTGGCAGAGAAGCCCCTTGCCACTGAATTTATTTTGAACTAGTTTGATGAGATCTTATCTATTCGAGCCCTGAGGATGCTCGATATATATCGAGGGAGGTCATTAACAAAACCGAACTGAAAAGAACTGAAAAATGAGATTGAACTTCATATTTTAGGTTTAAGATTTCTCTTTATTTATGAACATTTTTCTTGTTTGTAATCTTTTTATTTTTTAAATTTAAATAGGCTACTTAGTTCAATCGTATTTTATAAGCCAAATTACATGTGATAGTTATCAAAGAACAAATTACACCAAAGACACACGTGTAAATCATTCTGAGATTGAACTTCACTTAAAATTACGAGGAAACAATTTGCGATTTTAAAAATACACGTCTTTTTCATATAAATTTTGTCTGGTATACGTATTTCAACATCAGAATTTAATGGCACTTTTATTTTAAGAAATAATATTACATATAAGTTTGTTAAACACAATTTACATATGTTTAAAAAAGACAATGCCGACATTTTTTTTTTTTTTTTTGGCATACGCACGCACTATTATGCCAAATGCCACTTGCTGTTAAATAAGCAAAATGTTCATTTGTTATTGAATATTTGAAGGAGAAAAAGGTAACAACTTCCGAAAAAATGAGTGAAATGTAAATGAAAAAAGTAAAAACAAAAGATTCATTCATATAAATCCGTTTGAATATGTAAATTAGAAATAATCTTACATCCTTCGGAAGTACCATTAACTAACAAAATGAAGAGAAAAAATGAAAACAAGTAAATAAATAAACAAGTAAAAAAGTAGTCCTTACAAGGATTAAAATGTAACAAAGACTGTTGTGAGTAAATGTTAAACAAGAAAGGATTTCTTAAGGAAATGCTTATTAACATAGATTTGACATACACTACCACATTTACAACAACAACAAAAAACGTACGTGTATAAATAGTGAGTGCATTTTTGTGTTAACAACTTTATATTCTTCTTAAAAGAGATCCTTTGAAAAAAATCCTTTGCTAATTGTTATCCTATAGTTATACTTTTTTAATCTGATCTTTGAAGATGTTGCAATTAAGTATCAGTAACCTTAAGTAAAAATATCAAATTTTTTGCATTTTATTTTTATATCTAATAAACCGGAAATTTAAACCAAATCTATTGTGCCGCAAAGATGGTCCTGTAGTGATTGTTTCATTACGAGTAGTTTGGCAAGGAAATATTTATGATCCCTCGTAGCATTAGACAAATGATTGTTCAATTAGTGCGGTTTTCTATTTGACAATATAGTAATTAAGAAAAAATTTTTTATGTATTTACTAAAATGATGAAAATAGAAGGAAAAAAGGTAACAAATAATGGGTTTTGTGGCCAAAGCATAGTTTAAAAAAAGGAGCAAATTTGATTTTAATCTTCTCAGTTTTCTAATAATTGTGTTTTGCGAGTAAACATTAGCACAGGTGAAATCTGAAGAAAAAGCAAGGCAAATCTTCGATCCGCAGAATCGAGCCAAATAGCTTTTGGTAGTTAAATTTCCATAAAAAAGTCGTACGAATAAAGTCAAGATTGAAAGAACCCAGCAGAAAAAAGAAACTTTCAAGAAATTCAATATCCAGAACTTGTGCTGCTAAATTTAGTACAAATTTCTATTATTTCTAATATTATATCCGTCTTTTTTATTTCTATTTATACGTCTTGGAAATCAACTTACGTCTGGAAAGGGTCATAATTAGTTTATTTTTTTTTTTTATAAAAGTAATTTTGCTCTATTATAAAATTTAAATAAAATAATATAATTATATATGGTGCATAATGCAGGCATATGTGATGTTGGCTTTGAATGCCGTCCGCTGTTATTAATGGCTTAATCGCATCGAGCTGCAACTTGAGAAATCCCTACAAGAAAAAGACTAAAGGGATCAAATCACACGATCTCGGTGGAGAGTTCACATCACCTCCACGTAAGATGACCATGACATCAAATCGCTCGTGCAGATTATGCAAATGGCATCAGCTGTGTGGCAAGTAGATCCGTCCTATTAAAACCACATGTACTTGGTATCCATATCATCCAATTCAAACTAAAAGAAGTTGGTAATCATCGACCTATAGTGCTCGCTATTGACGGTGATGGCCTGGTCAATATCGTTCCCAAAGAAATATTGACCGCTAACGCCGCCAGTTCAAAATACACATCAAACAATGACTTTTTTGGGATGCATTCGACACTCTTGGATCTCAGTTGGATTAGTATTATCCCGAATTCGACAATTTTTTTATTGAAGTACTCATGCATACAGAAACGGAGGACGATTATGGCGATCGTATGATGGGCGAAGCATGCAGAACCTTGCCTGAACAGAACAGCAATTTTGATAAAAATAATTTTATAATTTACCGTAATGTTCAATGATTTTGCAAAACAGATTTTATAAATGACAGCTGACACTCTCAACTGTCAAAGTTTATTAGTTCTTATTGGAAGACTCATTACTCTGGCGTTTATGAGGAGACTAACTCTTTCAAACGTAAATGTTCATTTACATCGTTTGTGAGCTCCAATTAGGAATATGAAATATGGGACTGTAGCTTGATGTCCATATTGCACGTGTTGAAAGAGTGCAAAGAAAATTTATTAACTTTCGTTGCAGCACTTGAACTTTATTTACACGCATCCGATCTATGAATCGCGATAGTGGCTTTTATGTTTGGAGACTGGAATCTCGCCGTAAAATGCAGACCTTAATATTTATATTATTTGATAGAATTAATGGCATAATTGATTCTTCTAGTCTATTGGCAAGAATTATTAGAACTTCCAATGGCTTCAATAAATTTAATAATATTCAAATGATCGATATTGATTCATTAAAACAAAACTTTAAAAATTTTATTCCACATCTCTTGTATGTTATAATTAATAAGTCATATTAATTAATATGTCCATTGTCTGTAAGGAACTTTATACTATAGACGTAAATTAATAAATTAATCTGTAAGAAACTTCAAATTTAAAATAAGACTTACAACGAATTTTTCTTACCTTTAACGAAAAGTTATTTGACTTTTACGACATATCGAGCCTTAGCCGCGAAAAAACTTTTTTACTTTTATTTTTAATATTTTAATTGTTTCCGTAAAATTTTATGTTTGACTTGATTTTATAAGCTTCTAAAGCTTTCTTATTAACTGCCTTCGGACTAAGTTATAGGTCTACTGTAAATTAGATTTTGCTATAAGTTTCTGATTGCACTTTTAACGGTTAAAAACTAATCTTAGTGATGGTGAAATATCGATTGCGATGACGAAGTGAAAATCGAAAATTATGTCGCATATGTTTTTTGTCGAAGAGAGCACGATATTTTCTAAAATGTAGTAAATATTCATTAAACTTGAAGAGTTTATGTCATAAAAACAAGAAATTTTCATTTTAATAAAAGAAATTTTGTTTGTCGCGACTAGTTCATGAAATTTTACATGCAAAAAAGCTATAAATAGTTGTCTTCAATTTTAGTTCCTGCATTCCCCTACTTTAGTAAAACTTTTATAGAATTAAGAAAAAAATATATCTTCTTAGTACGTGGCTTCGTGGATTTGAAGAAAAAAATTTTATTTCAAAATAAAGAATGTGTCGATAGACAAGTGGATAGAGCTCTAAACTGTTAATAGAAAGTTTCTGCTTCGAGGCCAACACGGGTCAAGTTGAAAAAAATTGTTTTATTATTCCTTATCGCATTTGTAGAAAATTAATGAAAACATTATTCTTGTGATGTTTTTTTTCCTCTAATCAAATGATAGTTCACTTGAGGAAATAAATTAAGAAAATTCATAATAAAAAATTTGAGGAAAGTTACATATATTATAAATCGTAATTTAAACAGATTCTATTGTGAGAACATCTACATACATATATCGTATTAAGCACTTAAGATACTAGTAAAAAAATTGATTCCGTGTCTGACCATATTCTTGAAATAGTTCGGTTTTATTTGAAAACAAAGTTCAAAAGCAACAATTTTAATTGTTTTTTTTCAAAAGCCATCCATCCAAATATATTTTTGTTATCTAATCAACCTTAAAACATTATTTACTTCCATTTGATTGTTTTGCTTTTATTTTTAACTTCTTGGAATTGTTTGCATAAATTTTTGTGTTGAATTATCCTGACAAATGCTTACACGTATGTGACTGATTTTGACATTTTCGTTCGCATACATGACAGAGAAATTTCTTAGAGGGACGCAAATTTGTACAGAAAACATGATGTTTTCGTTCGACTTGTTGTGCTGAGAGTTCTTAGTGGGAGGCTAATCGGCTGTTTGCCATTTAGAATGTTTACGAACGAACATGTTCGAGATCGTGAGACGGGCGGTAAAATTCTCGTTTATTTTTTGGGAATTATTACACAAGGTCGCAAAACTTGTAGCTTTTCCATTATATGAATGTAAGTCTTCGCTAGCGAAAAGCAAATCCACAAAAAATCGAAAAATTACAGTCAACAATGAAAATTTAAAATGCAAACATTTAATTCTATTACTAATTTATGCACAACATATTTTAATCGGTATTTCCCATTAGCGCGATACTTAACATGTATTTTGTGTGGAAACTCTTACTCCTTTTCTATAGGCATAAATATTTGCGTTCTTTGGAAAATTGTAAAAATTTATTTTAAAATCTTACAGCAGCATATCAGCAATGTCCAGGCAAGGCCAGACATAATTTTGCAAATTTTGGCATGTTTTGTAAACGCCCATACAAATAAAATATATTTTCCTTTATGTTTAGTCAAATCAAACACAATGGAAGGGAAAAGGCTTATTAACACTATTGTTTGGCCAAAGATACAGATCTTACAGGAAATGAAGACAACATACGTGAATGCGTGTAATGTAGGGTAAGAAGAGTAAAGGATTACGATTTTATTGTTGTAGCTTCTTATGAAAAGGATTAAATGAATGCTGAAAATATTCATACTATTGATGTACTACATAGTTATTTTAAACAAATTTTTCATATATAGTACATGTACATACTCGTATGTACATTTGAAAATTTTTGGGATGTCTATTTTTCAAGTTTTCCTTAATTTAAAAGTGTAAAATTTTTATCGTAAATTGCAAAAAATTGATATATTTAACATTTTCGTTTAGAAAGATTTATTCTCTTGAAGAATTGCATGTTACAATATTATTAGAAGATAAAATACCATATATAATAGTCGTTATAATACTAAAATTTTCCTAGTAATTTGAGAATGGTACGATAAAAATTTATATGTTCTTATTTAAAATAATAAATGGAAGAGTTATGCGATAGCGAATATTTTGGGCGGGCAAATCGCCTGTCCGATTTTCGTTAAAATTAAGAAACCAACATGCAAGCAGACCATTTCAAACAAAAAAAATTGAGTTGAAAATCGGTCAATAAATAGAGAAGTTACGGGCGAATTCTCCATCCGGCTTTCGATAAAAATTATGAGACCAACCTGCAAACAAACACTTTTTTTAATTTGTTCACACGTGATGAAGTTATGCGTGAACAAACATTAAAAACGTTTTAAAAATATACACGAATTGATAACTCCTTCCTTTTTTGAAGTCGGTTAACAAAGACAGATTAAAATTTATAAATATTTAGGGGGCTTCACAAGGTATGCTATTGTCATAAAATTGTTTTCAAATATGACCAATAGCATACGTTGTGAGTACCCTAATTATTTATTATTGAAATTTATTCGGGATATTCAACCAACTGATCATTTGAATAATTATTGTTTCAGCTGTTCGTATGTCGACATTTCATTGGTTTATCGGCAAAATACAAACTGCACAACATACAATTTATATTCGATATGAATCTATTTTTTGTGGTGAAGTGGTTAAAGTGCTTGCCTTCCTGGCAGAGGACAAAACATTTTCACTATAGTTTCTCGAGTTTTAAAATTAAGTGGCTTCACCCCGCTCCGTCTTCCTGAATAAGAGGATAACATCATAACAAAGGTCAGGCAGCCACCACCACCCCCTGGGAAAAGAGGTAGAAATCAAAGATTGGCAAGGTTCCTCACTACTACACCAAATACACAGGGGCGTAGTTTCTAGACAACGACAGATAGTAGCCCCATTCTTCTAGACCTAATGCAGCAGACCAATCATCTATTTAGCTGGAACAACAAACGATACAAGGCAACTATACAATGCGAAAACAACTGCAACAACTCGTGTGAGATGGAAGATATACTGTAGAAGACAAATGCTCCCAAGAGGCGTAGTGGAGGAAACAAATTAATCAAACAAATTTTAATTTTCTTCCAAACCGTGTACAATTAGAGGTCTAAAGGGCGTTGAGTAACTGCAATGAAATGTCGATGTATGATCATCTAATCAACAAATAATCTTTTTTTTGCGTTTGTGTTTGTTATGAAGTTGTTCATGCCGACATTTCATTGGCTTTTCGGTTTGCCTACTATGTGAAATCATTGCCATCCAAGCGCCGTCTAATTTAGACTCAAATTGCAAGGAAAATCAAATGGATTCATATCGAATATAAATAGTATGTTGTGCAGTTTGTGTTAAAGCTGTCTAAGCCTACTATGGCTATATATGTATGCTTAACGTGACCATTTTCTTTGTAACTCAAACCGGGACACCGCAAATTAATTTTTTCCCAGTTTTTTTTTTATCAAAACAGCACTTTTCAGCAGACCTTCCTACACTAACAGTTTTGAACTCTTCAAGTGACGAACAAGAAATATAAATTTAAAACAAGTTGCATTTACTAAATTAAACGCATCTTACAGTATTGGAAGAAAAAATTTGCTGTTGAAACAAATTTATTTAAATTAAAATCATATTTTAATCTCAAAGATTTTTTACTTTTTTAAGAATTTAAACAAAATCTTTTCATAGCATACATGTTAAAAAAAAACTTAACAATAAAAATTAATTCAAGCTTAAATTATACAAATTTTCCTACTTTCAATTTTGTGCCTTTTATTAATTTCTTTACTAAAATAAAAATTAGTCCATTTAATTTATACTTTTTTTTAAGGAAAAAATTTTTTTTCTTCATGTGTACATAATTACATTGTATATTGAGTTAAAAATTTTTTATGAAGAGTAATGCAACAAAAAAGTTATTATTAATATAAAGTAAATCAAATAGATCTTCATATTTTGATTTTTTATGCGAATTTGAAGAAAAACAAATAAGCCGATTAATAGTTAAAGTCGCCGTTGACTCGGGCGACGGCTGCTAGATTTTGTCGTTTTATACTTTTTGATCTACAAGAGCAATTTGAAAAAAGTTTTCTTTCCATTAATTTCTTGTTTAATCTATGCCCTATTTTGAAAAAAACGTACGGAATAAAAATGTTTAAATTTTATACATTTTTAAACATGTTTATTTATTATGCTACAGAAAACCGGGACAAATTCCCATTTAAAAGCTACCTTCCGGGACACCGGGATGGTGAACCGGAATTCGGGACTGTCCCGCCGAAATAGGACGGATGGTCACATTATTGTTAAATGTTCAATTAAATACTTTACCAATATTACTTGTTTTTGTTAATAATCAAGTTATTTGTATTTAAATGTAAAATAATTTGTATAAAATATTTTTTCATGTCATTGTATTCCTTAGAATTTTAGTCAGTCAATAAATTGTATCTGTTCTGTTAAGATCGTTTTACCCTAACAAATTTGTGCATTCAACTGGTTACGGGCCCAGACATGCCTGACGAAATTTTTTCTATTAATTTGTTTGAGGGTCGGAATTTTGATAATTGGAGATTTCGGTTGGAAGCTGTTCTTGATGAGCATGGATTGCTAGATCTAATTAAGGAGGATGTTACGGTGTTGGTAAATGAAGAAGCTGTTGCTACCAAGAAGGAGGAACTTAAGAAAAACGACAAGAAGGCAAAATCAATAATTATAAGAAGGATTGCTGATTCTCATTTGGAATATGTCCAGCACTGCGATAGTTCGTATAAAGTGTTACTAGCACTTTCGAATGTTTTTGCAAAGAAAAGCATTTCAAACCAGTTATTTTTAAGAAAAAAACTGATAACGATGAAGTGTGAAGAAACCGAGAGTTTAAACGAATTTTTCTTGAAGTTTGATGGTCTGGTAAGGCAGTAATATCATCTGGGGCTCAAATGGAAAAACTTGACATTATTTGTCATTTGCTAATTACTCTTCCTGAAATGTATAATAATGTTGTTACTGCAATTGAAACTTTAAATCCAGATCAACTGGAATTGGTATTTGTGAAGAATCGATTGCTAGAAGAAGAACGCAAGCGTGAAAATATGAGTGAACATATTAAGATCGAAAATGTTGCTATGAAAACTAACTTCAAATTTAAATGCCATTACTGTGGTAAAGTTGGCCATAAAAAGAAAAACTGTTTCAAATGGAAAAGAGAACAGAGCGGTAAAAATACAAATTTTTCTAACAGTGCAATAAGCTTTATTGCAAATAAGAACTATCATGGCGTTGAAATAGCCAATTCTATAGAGTGGATTGTAGATTCTGGTGCCAGCGATCACATGACAAATAATGAAAATTGTTTTGACGATCTTCAAGTTCTCAAAAATCCAATAGTTATTGGTGTGGCTAAAAATGGTGTATCTATTCAAGCTAAAAAGATCGGAACAGTCAGAGGCTTTATTAAAGTAAAAGGTAAAATGCTAAAAATGGAAATTAAGAACGTGTTATTTTGCAAGGAACTAAACTGCAATTTACTCTCTGTGCGACGTATTGAAGAAGCTGGCTTGAAGGTGATTTTTCAAAATAAAAATGCTGAGGTTTACAAAGGTGAAACTCTTATACTGAATGCTGAAAGGAGAGGAAAACTTTATAAATTTGATGTAAAATATTACAAGAGTGCAACAGTTAACATGACTGATAATCAAAATGTAGAGTTATGGCACCATCGATTAGGCCATTTAAATCATTCTGATATGAAGAAGCTTAAATTAATTGCTGATGGTATTGGTGATCTTGCTGGAGAAAAGATTTTTTGTGAATCATGTGTTTTCGGAAAACAAACGCGAAAGCCTTTTTATAACAACTCGAAAGCAAAATCTTCTAGAATTTTGCAGTTAATACACAGTGATGTGTATGGTCCTTTCAATATAAGTTCTTGGGATGGGAAAAGATATTTTGTAACTTTTATTGATAATTTTTCGCACTTCACTTCTGTGTATATGATGTCAAAGAAATCCGAGTTGTTTGAGTGCTTCAAAACATTCAAATCAATGGCCGAGAATTTACATAATGTCAAAATTGCTTCTATTAGATGTGACAATGGTCTTCAGGAATTTCCATTCAATATACAAATCCGTACACTCCTGAGCAAAATGGAACGTCAGAGAGAATGAATCGTACACTGGTGGAAAAAGCAAGATCTTTAATTTCTAATTGTGGGTTGGTAAAGAGTTTATGGACTGAAGCTATCTACTGTGCTAATTATTTAACAAACAGAAGTCCTACAAGTGCCATAGAAGGAAACAAAACTCCAGCAGAAGTCTGGTTTGGTGTCAAGCCGAATCTGTCTCATTTGAGAATTTTTGGTTGTATTGCGTATTCCCACATTCCAAAAATAAAACGAAAGAAACTGGACTTTAAGTCGGAAAAACTTGTAATGGTTGGTTATAGCGGTAATGGGTACAGATTGTGGAATCCTTATTTGCGTAGGATCGTTCTTTCTAGAGATGTTATTTTTAATGAAAATGTTTTTGTAATTTCTAAACTACCCGATAAGATTAAACCAAAACTTTTAGAGTTTGAAAAATTTCCAAGTGAAGATTCTTCTATTAGCAACCAGTTTGAAGAATTTTACAATAGTGATGACGACGAGCAATTTGAAGAGGCAATAAGTATTGAAGATATCATTGAGAAGGGAGTAGAAAGTACTAGAGATAATGTTGATGAGTTTGGGGTGGATGAATCCGATGCTGCAGACGAAATAATCACAGTGAATTCTGAAATTGGGGAACAGGAACCAAATTTACGTAGAAGTGTAAGAATAAGAAAACCTACGAAACGTTACAATTATGTCGCTTTGGCATTAAATGCTGAGCGATTTGTATGTAATACACCTGAGAGATATGAAGAAATTGAAAACTGTCATAATTCAAATGAATGGTATATAGCAATTAAGTCTGAACTGGATTCTTTAGAAAAGAATAAAACTTGGGATTTAGTCAATGTTCCAAAAGGAAAAAGCATTATTGATTGTAAGTGGGTATTCAAGTGAAAATTAGACAGTAATGGTAATCCGAGTGAATATAAAGCGCGAGTTGTAGCAAAGGGTTTTACTCAAGTTCAAGGTTTTGATTTTCAAGAAACATATTCTCCCGTTGCTCGAATTGGAACTTTTCGAGTTTTACTTGCTGTTGCCAATAAAATGAAATTTCACATAGAGCAAATGGATGTTAAAACTGCTTTTCTAAATGGATTTCTACGTGAAGAAATATACATGAAACCTCCTAAAGGCTTTAAATGTGAGAAAAATATGGTGTGTAAACTAAATCGTCCTCTTTATGGTTTAAAGCAAGCACCTCGAATGTGGAACGAGAGATTTAATAATTTTATTCTTAAACAAAATTTTGAGCGATCTAAAAATGATTATTGCTTGTATATTAGAAAACAAAGTACTAGTATAGTATATTTATTGCTATATGTGGATGATCTATTACTAGTTGGAAATAACCTCAGTGAAATTGAAAATGTTAAATCGTTACTGAAAAAGGAATTTGAAATGAAAGACTTGGGAAATATTGATATGTATCTGGGAGTAAAAGTTGTACGGAATTTTGAAAATTGTCAAATTAAAATTAGTCAACAATCTTTTATACGTAATCTACTTAAACGTTTTGGTATGGAAAATTGTAACGGTGTCGGTACACCAATGGAACCAAAATTGAATTTACCTAAAAGTTCTGAGGAAAAACACACAAAAGAACCATACAAGGAATTAATTGGATGTTTAATGTATCTTATGCTCACATCAAGACCTGATCTTAGTGTTAGCGTAAATTACTTAAGTCGTTTTCAAAATTGTGCGACCGAATGTCATTGGAATCATCTAAAGAGAATTCTAAGGTATCTTAAAAAAACAAGTGAGCTGGAGCTCTTATATGATGCAAAAACAAGTGATGCATTGTTCGGTTATTCAGATTCAGATTGGGGAAACGATATGGACGATAGGAAATCCACAAGTGGTTATTTAATTAAAGTATTTGGTTGCTCTGTTTCGTGGCTTTCTAGAAAACAGCCTACGGTTTCGCTTTCATCTACTGAAGCAGAATACATAGCTCTATGCGTTACGGCTTGTGAAATTATTTCAATCAAGAAATTACTTCAAGATTTTAACGTAATGATAGAATATCCTGTTTGTATTTTTGAAGACAACATATCTTGTATTAAAATTGCTGAAGACCCCAAGGAACATCAAAGAATGAAACATATAGATATCAAATACAACTTCGTTCGAGATTTAGTACAAGAAAATATAATTAAAATTGTTTACAAATCAACAAAGGAACAAATAGCAGATTTCTTTACAAAACCTTTGTCGAAAAAGCTTTTTGAAAATTTTAGAAATAGTGTTGGATTTATTTAATTGGCGTAGGGTGTTAAATGTTCAATTAAATACTTTACCAATATTACTTGTTTTTGTTAATAATCAAGTTATTTGTATTTAAATGTAAAATAATTTGTATAAAATATTTTTTCATGTCATTGTATTCCTTAGAATTTTAGTCAGTCAATAAATTGTATCTGTTCTGTTAAGATCGTTTTACCCTAACAAATTTGTGCATTCAACTATTATATATGCTATGTATGCCCATAATTGTGAAAGTGGTCTACGTCAAAAAAAGAAATAAATCAGATTGTCAGTTATACCATACCCTTTTCGTACGAGGTTCACTAAAAAATCGTATTCATAATAAATTTTCATTAATCAAGAGTAATAAAATTAAATTGTTGTATACAATTATAACAAATATTTGTTCAAATGTAAGCCAATATACAATACATCTATTTTGAAACAAAAAATATATAATTTAGATCACTTTCATAATTATGGGTACATATATTTCATAGCTATAATATATGATAGAACTCTCATATTGTATTCGAAGATTTCTGTATAAACAAAGGAGATTGCATAATTCCAAACTGGTTGAATGAAGTTCACTGAAGAGTTGGTTGGGACCAACAAATTGTCGACATACTATGAACAGCTAAATCCCACAAAAAATAATGCATTTTTTAAAAATTTTTTAATATGATTTATTTTACATCTTAATCCTATCAATATTATAATATGAAAGTTTTTACATATGGAAGTTTCAATGATGCAAAAACTGCTGAATAAATTTTAATGAAATTTCCCACAGCCTGGACTAACATATAGGATACCTTTTGTCATGGTAAGGAATTTGGTTTGACCACTTATGGAATAATTACAAAGGCCTTATATTTTTAGGCATCAGCCACAAACGTCTTAACTGAGACAAAGATAATTGACAGACAAATAGTTAATAGCCGAAATTAATATATGGGATACCTGTTGTCATTTTAAAGCAATTTTTATTAAGAGAAGTAACACTAGGTAACTAATGCCTACTACTTAAGGTGGTACCCTTTGTGAAAGTGATGGTGTAGAGAGGTCAGGTAATGAAAATGCGAAGAGAGAGAGAGAGGGAGAGACAGCGAAAGAGAGAAAGCTTAATTTCTTTTTACAACTCTACTATTCCGGGTTTTTATTAATTTTTTTATAGTAGAGTTGCAGCGAGTCTGGTGTTAAGTAGACGCATTAAGGTTTCTTAAGCTGCATGTGTAGCCAATTTATTAATTGTTTTACTTCCCCTACTATTCTGCTAACATTATCGACGAAGGAGGGCGTAGAAGAGTACCGATCGCTCAGTGACCAGTACTATGTCTTCATCACTTAAGATAGTCCAAATAATAATTAACACAACGCCACACTAATGTAAATCAGAAGAATTTATGATTGATGACTTGTCCTGAACAAGGATCGCACCCAAGCTCTCAGTCATAAATTGCTTTGTAGTCAACGCACTAACTACTCAATCATGTATATGCTCGATTGAACACTTTTTAATCGGAAAGGATCTACTAGAAATAGCCACAAATTGTAAAATGGAATCAACCAAAGATTTTTGTCAGCCAGTGGCGATAGAACAACACAACTTTAGCAAAGAGTTAATCCGTAAGTAAGATTAACAAAAAATATTGTATGGGTAAGTTGGCGAATCAAAAACTTATATAAAAACGGAAACGTAGAACCTTTAAGTACTTTAGAAATAGCAAACATTATTTCCCTTAAGCTCGAGCTAAGAGTTGGTGTGCCAGCTCACTTGGACAGCAATAGAGCTTAAGCCTACGTATCAAAGAGCTGGGAAGGAACATCATATAAGCGACTATTCTTAGCTGAGCAGAGCGCGTTGATTCCCCGCATCTGTATTACAATTAAGAATTGGCCATTTATGTTTAAGAGTCTGCAGATTTCCCTAAAGTAGAACTTTACAAAAACCATTGATAAGTTCTAGGGCCAAACGCTTGTCACATGTCGGCTGCTCAAGAGTAACAAGAGTTTTCTACAGAAGTGTATTAACTTGAAATATATATGTGTGTATGTTCATACGCAAAAAGGACTAACCATTTTTTATCCAGTTATTATCATAATTACTCAGGCAATGAGGTCCAATTCTTTAAAATATATATAAATCTATTTAGGTCAGCGATATACGATTATAAAGTTTTACATCTAATTAAACGTTCAAACTTGAATAAATGTAAAACTTTAGAAGTCTCTGAAGTTTTGTTTAACAAACTTATAATTTTCATAAATAGTTGGACTTCAAGGTCATTTTATTAAAAATATGATCATTTTAAACTTTGCTACATTCATCGCAGATTCTTTAACAATTTTCAATAGTTTCTCTTACAATGAAATCTTATTTGTTAGCAAATATTTTATTAGTTTATTTAAATTTCACCATGTGATTTTATTAACGCAAACATTACATTCAATGTACTGATATTTATTTAAAATAGAACACAATTAATTTGTCTATTCTTAAGATTAAAGCAACTTACAATGACAGACAGTTGGGCGTCTATTGTTTGCATGTATGTACATATTTTGAAAAAGTTCAAAGACCTTCTTTTCATATACATAATATTAAAGTTAGAAATGATTTGTTTGTATTGATTTAAGATTATAAGTTTTTTTACATTAAGGAGATATTGAAATTTTGATATTTTGAATGGAAAAATATTTTGCTTTTCATTTAAGGGTGAACGATTTCCAGAAACATTGCAAAGTGGCATTTCTTCGGGAATTTTACGGTGGCTGTGTCGACAGATGAACATTTTTCTAATTAGAGAGGCCGATATTGAAATTGAATAAGGGAAGCTGTCTGAAGCTGCCAACTAACGAATACCTGTCACGGGTATAAAGTTATACATCAACTGACACCACAGAAGTGGACCAAACACAAGAACGCTGATGATGAAAGTGTAGCGGCTTTCGAAAACAGCATGTTGTTCCGTTCTGCTAGTGTTTGTCAGAATGATTTACACATGTGTCTTTGGTGTAATTTGTTCTTTAATAACTATCACATGTAATTTGGCTTATAAAATACGATTGAACTAAGTAGCCTATTTAAATTTAAATAAAAAATCACAAACAGAAAGGAAAAAGGTTCATAAATAAAGAGAAATCTTAAAAACCTAAAATATAAAGTTAGCTTCTCCTAGCTGACCCGGACAAACGTTGTTTTGCCTTCAAATTTTATTTTCACTGCAAGTCTGGTTTCGTTGCAAAGTCATGGCACATTGATATTTCGAAGAGAATGAAAGGTTGCTATGTGCACAGCAATTATTGTTCAAATACCGGTATCGGGCTACTTAACGCCACTACACACTGATTAAGGACCCGACGCTTTCAACAAAACGCAGCATAGGCTTATCGCGCTAATCTCTGTCGGGCAAAACACAAAGAAAAACAAAATATTGGGCCAAAATCGGTTCAGTAGTTTTTGAGTTTAGCGATCACGAACATACACGTAATTTTTATATATGTAGAGAAGAGATATACGTGTAATTACGGAGCAGCATTTTCGGTAACACATTTATGGATAAGCATACAACACTGGGTCTTACGAGCATTAAAGTCAACCTTATTCGCATGAATCCATTCGAAAACTGTTACAAGATAACTACCACGCCTATTTTAGATATATACAGGGTGGCGCAAGCGTAATGTCATAATCGCCAATTTGCACCAGATGTTGTACGAGCAACAATTCAAAATACTGTAAAACGAGCCCATTTATGCATCAACTCGGGGATGGCCATTTAGCGATATAATTTTTTCCAATCAATGTCATCAATTTTTATTTATAACAATATAGCGTCCAGTACAAATTACGAAATTACATTTGAGCCACCTTGTATTTTGTAAATAATTTCCATATATGATGGAGTTGTATAAAAATTTTCATAATTTAATTGAAAGTTTTATGGATGAGTGCTTTTCAAACACTATGGTCGAAAGCTACTGGCGAGTCGTTTAGTGCTGACGAAATGTCAGACATAAACACGTTGAATCCAACAACATACAACGACTTTTCTTCATTTCTTTGAACAACTTAAACTGAAAAAAATCGTTTTTTGTTTGTTGGATCTGTTGATAACGATCAATAGAATCAGTCAACATTTTTATCTGTGTATTATTTTTTTGCAATTTCATTGTCCTTAACACGTTAACAACTACCTAGAATATATTTCATCTTATACAAGGTTAGTCATAAAGCAATTCAAATGTTTGTCTAGATTTTTTTAGGAAAAAGTATTTTAAAAAAGGATTTTAAATATTTAGAAAAAGGATTGCACAAAAATTGCATGTTAAAAAGCATTTAGAACCCTTTTTCCTTTTGTGTGCCCCTCAAGTATATTACACACAAACGTCTTTAGGGAAATTCCGTTAAAAAGTGACCAACCATTTAATGACAGTACAGTAATTTGGTTGAACCCTTTTTTATTACATCTTTTTGCAAATGTGTGTGTGTGTGTGTTTTGTTATTATGTGCTACTATGTACGCGGTAGGTAGAAATTTAATATACATACATATATGTTTTAGCTACGAACTAACTTTTTACTTACTGACGAAATTTTTCCTTTTAATCGTTGGTTGAAGTTGTGGTGATCGCCATAAACGGATAAGTACCACGGGTTAAGCGCGGGTTAAGTGTGGTTTTTTAAATAGTTTACACAAGTTTTTAGAATTACACCTGTACGCTCTTAGTGGTAGGTAAGCAAGGAGTACACATGGAAGCTAGCTTTCCTGTGGAGTCCACCGCATGTGCCTATGTCTCACCTCCATCCTGGTACCACCGGTACTGTTGGGCGTCAAAAACTCATTATTTCCCCGCGCCCCCCCCGTGGTGTTGGAGTTATTCGATTTTCTGCACCTTAGTCTTTTGCTGATAACCGGTACCTCAGGTTGCATGGAACCTGAAATTGCGGGAATCGAGTTTCCTTTAAAAAGTTTTTGGGGGTTTTCAATTTACGTCTGACATATCTGGTGACACGAGAGCCAGTAGTCCCTAGACTTGTCCTAAAATGGCTATTGGTGAGGACTATTCGGGGATTATATAGAGAATGCGGTTAAAATCCAAATAATAATGGGAAGAAGTTTGTTAATTAGAGGCGGGGGTTTTAAGTCAGTGCTAGTGACCTGCTGTTAGACCTCTAGATGCTGTTGTTAAACAACATAAGCCCCTGAATAAATCAGTGGAGGTTAGTTAGCTCCAGCTCCTTAACAAGGTGCTTGTTCATGGTCTGTGTTGTCATGTACGAAAATTGCCAAATGTGTGCAGTGTGGGGTCCGCATACGGGAGCTGTTGTGGACAGACTGAGTTCAGGCACTGGGTTAAGCTGAAATGCAGGTATTTAGGTAAATCTTAATTACGTCTATAGTTGAACGGCACTAGAAAACTAGAAAGGCGTAAAAACGTGTATGAATAGAGAAAGCTTAATTTCGAAATTGGTACAGGAAATTTTTTTAAACTTTGTGTAAAAAAAGACTAAACATTAAATATGGCCTTATTTCATAATTGCAAAATGTCAAACAATATTTGAAAGGATCGCATAACTCCTTTTAAGTTATTTATTTGCTAAATTCGTTCCTTCCGCTCTTTAATAAATTTTAATATTTTCTTTAAACAAATATTTCATCAAAACAAAAAAAAACTCTCTCACGATATCGCTCGCACATTTTAACTGTGCGTAACTGTATTTTGTTTATTTACATTATCCCTGTGTCCTAGATAAGTAAGACTCGACAAAAACCAATTAAAAAAACTTCCGTTTGTCTCGCCAATATGACAAACAAAAACCCTTTCGGCCAATATAGAAACATACTCGTAAAGCAACAAAATGACAGAAATGCCGAAATGTAAACGGAACGCACAAAACCGATATAACAGTAAGACATTAACGGTGACAAAAGCACGAATACTCGAAAAAATAATAATAAATAAATAGTAAGGAAAATATTTGCATTAAGAAGGATGTTGGGCCCAACTGAAACAAACAAAAACAAGGTTCAAAAATAATTTATATTTATAAATATAAAGAGAAGTTAAATATTAAAATAAAATTTATTTCAGATATTCTCTTTATCAATCAATATCTTCTGTCCGTTTAATTTAAATAACCTCTCTGTAAAAATTAATATATAATTCTTGTTAGCATTTTTCCAAAATTTTTGGAATTAAAATTAAAATAAGCACCACTTTAAAAAAGTCTTGGAAGCTGTTCTTTCATGAAATTTTGTATTTCTATTACAAATTTATATTCGCTTTACTAATGTGTATATAAAAAGTATATACATACATGGATATAAAAAATACATCCAACTTTTTCACTAGATATTTAAATTCAGCCCCATATAGCGAATTTTGTAAGGATTTTTAGTCATCCCACATTTGGTTTGAAAGTAAACGACTGATGATGGCATAAAGCCGAGATTGTTCTGTATACAAACCAAATTTTACGTGCGATGTCGGAAAATCGTTCCGAATTCAATAAGATTTCAGTTCAATTAAAGCTTGACGTACGCCCAATAGCATCAACATTTTTAAGGTTTTCATAATATTATTTATGTAAGGATCTACTTTTTAGCTGAAACTTTATTAAAGTAAAAATTATGTCCATGCATATATTGTTCGAGCGCATGAAATAAAACCCCAGAAAATAACTTTTTCAAAAGAAATATGAAATAAGGACCCAACAATTGAAAATGCAAACTGATCACTTGTCACAATTTGTTATTTTTTCTGCATTGGGATGCATTTTTTACTAATCTTTTCATTTTTTTCTAGAATGGTAAGAGTATCAATATTGATATTCAATTATATTGATATTCAGTTACATAATGTCAATAAATATCCATTGAGGCCACTATTGTGTACACTTATATTGGCTTCAAAAGTAAATTTAAATAAATCACACATAAAGCTATAATATTGATGAATCTTTTATTTCATTATAATGCTTTGACCTTGCCATTACGTAAAAAATGAAATGTCATTTAAATGACCGCCTTGGATCCTTTTCAGGAATTTTTCGCGTTCTCGAAACTTATCATACAATAAAGCCAAAATCGGTCGTGGCACCGTCTTTTTCAAATCACATACATATAGTCTAGGTTATAAAGCGTTGTTTGCTAACAAATATGTGGCCTAATGACACCTAAAGATGCAATGGCTTTTCCAGAATCATTTCTGGGTTCTCCAAGCCCCGCATGAGCTTCATCGCTGAAGAAAATGATGTTCTACGGCATTGTGAATAGTCAGTCGGTTTTAATTGTTTCATGAGTTGGACTTTATGGTTGCAAATCCTTAATGTAAAATACTCCATTATGAGCCGTACGAGTAAGATGACCCCAATTTGAGAGAATGCCGTAGAATCGACAAATTCGGATTACCCGCCACACTTTCACTAACAAATGCCAGGTGGCGTAAACGTATTGTTATAACTTCAACTGGCTGCCATTTTGTTATAAATGAAAAAAGAGCTCCGTTTTCATAAAAAAATTTATGATATTAATTGAAAAAAATTATATCCCTCAAATGAGCCTCCCATTTGCGCTCGTTTTATGGTATTTTAAATTGTTGCTCGAAAAACATACGGGTCCAAAGTGGCGATTTCTTCTTCACTATTAGCTTTCAAGACTTGCATGATTCGTTGTTTGTTGTAATAGACGCGAGATTTTAAGTCCCAAAGGAGGAAGTCTGATGTTGTTAGATCTGGCGACCTGGATGGCCAGCTCAAATCTCCAAAGGTATCTCTATACTAGCTCTACCCTGTTGAAACCAACAATGATCGAGACTCAATGCAGCAACTTGCGGAAAAAATCATTTAGCATGTGCCTATAACGCCCGCTATTTACGGTTGCGGAAGTGGCATCGGCGTTTTAAAAAAAAAGTACGATCACTTTTTCACTGCAAATGCCGCACCAAACAGTCATTTTGGGGGGATGCGCTGGATCTTTATACATTTCATGTGGATTCTCTGAGTTCCAGAATAACCAATTTTGTGTGCTAACATAACCACTTAATTGGAAACCAAGTTCAAAACGGTGTGGCAGTAAATTAACCTTGGCCGACGATCAGAAGACTGCAATTCGTCAACAGTTTGCAATATGTAGGTGAACATTTTAAAATCTTTCACCAAAACTCATTGCAACGAACGTCTACTGATGCCTACTTGTGTGTATCATTGTTTCGTTGATGTTTGGGGATCCTCTCTGACATCGTCGGCAACAGCAGCGATATACTCGGTCGAACGAGCAGTACGAAGCTGGCCAAAACTTTTAGTGAGCTCAGTTTGCATAAGGTGCTCAACCAAACACTAGGACGAAATTCACACTGCGTGTAAACAACAGACTGGAATTTTGTCAAATAAGCAGTAACAACAACTCATCGTTCTTGATTTATTGACAATTCCATGGTTTATTGACAATTAATTCTCTATATATCTACATCATAAATGTCAAAGTACAGTGACATTTCGCTCCATCGCTCCGCCTTTTATTTGGAACTGTAAGAATATATTGCAACCAACAAATATTCTTGCAGTCTATTTTATTTTCCTACCATTACAAAGTTGTTAATTGTCAATCTTATATATGAGATTTTTCAGGACAATGTCATCTCACGGAAAGTTACTACGGACCCACAGGGATGTACGAGCTCCCATTTAGTATAGAGTAGGAGAAAAAACTAAGTGCATATTTACTTTGCTATTAGTTGTACGGATTTCAAATGTTTGTAAATACTAAAAAATAATAAAGATGTGAATAATTTCATTGAATCTACTATTAACAAAAAAGTTTTGTTTTAGAGAAGTTTTTTTTAATTGCTAATCTTTTATTGTTTAGCGATTTCAAGAACTAGCGCATTTACTAGACCTGCTGCTTCAATTAATTTATAAATTTCTCTGGCCACACACTTTTGTTAATAGCAATTAAAACTGTCTATACGACCGTAAATTGTCAATAAAAACTAGTTCACCACTGATTTAAATGAGATCCTGAAAATTCGAACAAGAAGTTTTCAAGGAGAACTCGTCGGATAATTTCATGTTAATGCAAAGTTAATTCTTAGAAATTTTCGGCAATTCATGATCAGTGTCATTGTTATAATAAAATTTCTTGAACCAATTTTCCCGAAGGTACATACGAGTAAATGTTGTCGAACATATAAAAACAGCCGTACACACAAATTTCGCAAGTTGTACTTAAAGTAAAATGAATCTCGAATTTTTGCGAGAATAAGTTTTGAAAAAATCTATTTAAAGTAAAGGATTCTTTTGTTACATTAAGCAAAGGATTAACGCAAAGGACAGAAATCACGCTGTGACGTTATCCCATCCTCAACACCCAAATAAAGCCAGCTCGGCTTCAACAACAACAACAAGAACAACAACTACCATCATTACACACAGTAAGAAGGGCTTAAAATGCTGTTTAGTTACAGTAAAAGCGCGTGTGATTTAATCCATGTACTTAAAAACGTTTTAGTCGTTTTGTTTAAAACTTAACTTTTGTTTTGATTCAATTCATGTGTATGCACGTACATATGCAGATATGCATGCATGCATGTGTACACATGAATATGTTTTTCTATTTATTATGGATTTTTAGGACTTTAATGAATAAACAAAGACACTAATCACAACACTAGGACGAGTTTTAAGAAATAAAAAATTTATTTCTTTTTATAAGTAAGATTTTTTTATTGTAAGATTTTCAATTTATGTAGCAGGAATATGTCAGTATCCCTTGAGAATGCACTGAGAAGGTGCTGCAATAAAATGTAAAAAGATCTATTCGGATCACGAGCTCTTTTTAACAATAATTGGATTTTAATTTTAAGCACTATAAAACTAAATTTGATATCATGACAAATAGCACACAAAATAAGTGCTTGATATTACAGGGCACACGTTGTGGCACTTTAAAACTATGTCTCCAGAAGTTTATGATGATTTCATACATAAGATTGCATCTCACTTATTTTATATACGACTATGTTAAGTTCTCATACTAGCATTTTGACAATCCATACACTATATCTAATATTTTCCATCTAAACAAAGTGACTTAGTGTAGAGCTTTGCCTAGCCACTACTAAAAACATTCTGGCTAGTTAGTTGAAGTTGTAAATACATGTAAGACTCTATTTAGGTTAGGTTAGGTTGATTGGAGGGGTGTGATAGCTCATGTCATACGACATACACTTAAGTCAGTGAAGGCTTGTTGTGCGCTCCCTTTAATTATCAGACACAAACTGCCAGAGTTCTGCGGCAGGATTCGAACCTGGGACCTTCGCACTACGAGTCTAGTACACTACCTACTAGTCTACGAAGGTCAGTCTAAGACTCTATTTACAATAAGCATTTTTTTCATAAAATTTGTTGTATGAAACTCTATCTATTTCCCAGTGTAAAGTAAGGTAATGTGGAAACAGTTGAGATGAAAAAGTTGTAAGAAATCGAATAAAATTGTATGTGCTGTTAATTTTACTATTCCATTTGCTTCGTTATCCCGCCCCTTACAAGCGAATAAAAGATGTTGCATGTAACAGATTTCATGAAAAACTTCATAGTATAATGAAAAATATACTTTAATTAATAAGTTCGTGTCTTAAAATGTAGTATACTTTTTGTTATATTTGTTACTCTATCAATTTTCAGGAAAATTGTCCTCCTTCCAGTACTGACAAACCAAATTTTATCGCTATTGAAGCGTCGTATATAAAAAGAACTTTAGGATATATTATTTTCAAGGAAATCATTACACTATACATAAACAAAAACGAAATATTGTTTTACTAAAATTCTTGAGAAAAAACAAGCAGACACTTTTTACTCGTAAGTGAATAACAGATAAACTCTTTTTTATACAATCCGGAAAATTAATTTCGTTTTAACTCTTTGAATTCAAACATCTCTCAAAACCCTTTCACACAATACCAAGAAAACGCGAAACCCTTTACGAAAAAAAAAAACAAACGTCACATTAAGAAAAAACCGTAAACATAAACAGGACCCTCATAAAGCCATAAAAAATGGAATTCCTAGGTAAAATATGAATGTACTCATAGCATATAAAAAAACTTACAAAAATGGTTAAAGAATTTTCAACAAAGATTATGTAGAGTTGGTAAAATGTTTATTAAATTCATACAGAAAGAAATGTTGTAACAAAACTATTATTTAACGTAGCATGTACACGTATTTTCATATACTCGTACATATGTATGTAATGTACGACTACACATATTTCATTTTATATATTTTAAGGTAATATTAACAGAAATGTATGTATAGATTTGTAAATATGTGTATATAACTCTACTTTAATTTCACTTTTTTACATGAAACTACCCCTATTTAAAATAAAGAAATAATCACCCTTTTGTTTGATTGAAATTGTCACACTCTGTATTGTGTGACTGCGTATTACAACTACCTGCTCGCCTAGTTGAATTCCTCTTACAATATGAGTATGCAGAGTAAATATGTTGTAGTGTGAGAGAGATGAAAAGAGAGAGTAAAACATTATTTTAAAGAGTTGTAAGGGCGCTTAATATCAGCACCCTCTCCTTCTTTCTTTTAACTCGAAATGGTAGTATGAAAGGGAAGTAAGAAGGGTATGCTAATGTTATTTTGATGGTGATGAATGCACGTCAATGAAATTGCAACGCAGGCGTAGGTGTGTATTAGAACGAAAAATGCAACAGGCCTGCGTATAAAAGCTGAACCAGATTGCATTTCCAAATCAGTACACAACGAACATTGTTCAATACGACATCATAGATTAGGGTTTATTGTTAATTAATTTCAATTTTAACACCGAGAGTGACATATTAAAAAACCACAACAAAAAAAGGATAAACCTTAATTATTTGGATTAATTGAAATTCTTAGTTAAAAATTATTAGTATGATGATTCACGAAAAACTAATGTCTGGTAAATTCTTACTGGACTTAAAAAATGGTTAATATAACAACACTAATCTTAAAATCAATAATGAAAGAAGTGCTTTAAATTTTTTTGTGTATTCAATCTAACAATTTTGTTTAATCCCTCATTTTTACCCTTAGAACGGTCTGGTTTAATACAAACTTCTGCAGTCACTCATCAACAGCAACATTTGCATCATTTACAACCACCATCTCCACCAATACCTGCTTTGGATATTTACTCCGCCTATGCCTACCAACAGCAGTTACAACAACGATTGTTAAACAGCTCACATATTTCCACAGCCAATCCAGTTCAACAATCTACTGCAGTCGAAGTTCTTGATCTATCGCGTCGTGATTCGGTAGAACCACCAAGCAAAACTCCTTCGCCTTATCATACAAATTCTAGCTTAGGATCTGGCTCACCAGCTGACTCTCCCAACACGTTAATGCAACAGACTCACCAACCACAACCTTTACCTACTAATCTTTTATATGCTGCCCAAGCCCATCAACCTCAAAATGGTAATAATTTGAATATACCCGTAAATCTTGCTGCCTTATATCCGAGTCTTTACTATCCAGCTGCCGTCAAGCAAGAGCCTTTATCCACTACACCACCACCAACTTCAACAGCATCAATAGTAAAATCCGTTAATGCCACGGCCAACAATAACCTGTTGCAAACTTTTGCCTCTGCGGCTGCTGCTGCTGCAGCTGCAACTTCCCTAAAGCATGATCTCAATCCTCAGCCGAATTCTCCACAACAAGCTCCACAATCTATCGCAGCCACCACACCTACCAGTAGCACCAGTAACTTCGGCTCCCTAGATCCAAAAAATACGCGTCCATTTAAAGCATTTCCCAGAGATCCTCTAGTCATTGCTGCCAATTTCGCCGCCACCGACGTTTTACTTGATAATCCACGTGTTGAACGTTACACCGAATACCGCAAACGGGTTCTAGAACAAATACGCAGCTCTAATGGTGGCTCTCGCACGGTTACCAATCCCAAAATGCGTCGCACTAATTCCACGAACGGGAGTATTCATGAGGGCTCCTCCAGCAACAATAGTGAAAATGATGAACGCCATCATGAAGAGTCTAGTGATTGTGATTCCAATTCTGGACATGATAATCAATCGGCTGCAAACTCCAAGTCAAACGAAAACTCCAATACAAACAATAACGCGTCTGGCTCCGGTGGGATAGTTAAAGATGCTGCATACTATGAACGCCGACGAAAGAATAATGCTGCTGCCAAAAAGTCTCGTGACCGTCGACGCATCAAGGAAGATGAGATTGCCATACGCGCCGCCTATTTGGAGAGACAAAATATTGAGCTGCTGTGCCAAATTGATGCCCTAAAAGCACAACTGGCTGCATTGACATCGAAAATGGCATAAATACTCCTTCACCATATTCTCATCTCCCTTCCAATGCGTTGAACGCTGTTAAAGCTTATCTGTGAATTTTAGCATATAGACAAGACTATATATTTTAGTTTACTTTATTTATATATAAATAGGAAATTCTTTAACTGTAGATCGGTGTACTGACTGACTAAGGCATTTTTAATAAAAGAGCTTTTGTAAGAATATAAATTTAAGTTTAATTTATTTTAAGATATTTTTTATAAAATTCAATAAAATTTAAAAAGGACCATAGAATAAACGATGAAAACCTATATTTTTATTTATTTGCAGTATTGTTGACCCATGAAGATCTTAAGAATTTTTTTTAAAGTTACTGATTGTGAAGCTCAAATAATAAAAGGTTTGTTCTGTATAATATTTTAATTCCAATCCACATCGAACTCGAAATAGCTGAAATCGAAAGTATTATCGTCTATCTCAAAAAGAAAATCATGCAGAATTTTAACTTGACACAATAGAATTAAATATTTTCCAAATCTTTTGTAAAAAGACAGTAAATTCAAAATTTTTAAAAATTCTCAAGAAACAAGTGTATCTAAGAGGACACAAAAAAGCTTAAGCAGAAATGAAGATACTACATTGTTTGTCCAATACTCTTGACGATCATATAATTGGCCAATTTTTTTAATATATATATTTAATACATACACATTTTAGTAGCTTACTTACTGGTGAGAGTAAATACTACTTATATAAATGAAAATATTAAATACTCGTACCATGTTCAACTTTAGTGTAAAATTTTGCTTCTATCTTTCATCAGAAAACTCTTAAGACTAAGTAATTCTGATTTCTAAAATATTTATTTATTTCCACACGATATGAAATTAAACACTTGAGAATAGATAATAGTTCAAAAATAATTTCAAAAACGTAGCATTCTGAAAAATTCTCCGATAACACAGAGGTTGTATTTTAAACATTTTACTTAATGCTTGTTGGTTAGAAAATTAGAAAAATATATATGACAAATGTTCATTAACCGAAATTCTATTTTTTGTTTCACATTCGTCTGCTATTTATTTCAATTTAGTCTTATTTGCTTTCAGTCCTACTACTATATATGTATGGACGATCATTGCATAATAACGCAAAAAAACGATTGAAATGAAATAGGAATGGAAGGAAATATAAGACTCAGGCAGTTTATAACATAGAGTAACGCATACAATACCTTTTATCCTTTTAATGTAGTTGCGGTATGAAGAAGAACGAAATATTAGATTTTAAGGAATTTAATTTTAAAATGTAATAGTTGTACATAAATTTAAATTTTGAATATAAAGGAATTTTTTATCTTGTTGGTGCAATCGTAATCGATTGCACCATTTCATTATCATAATCAATTATTTCCCATCTCTAACATAGGTGCTGAGCCTTTTCACCTCCCTTTACATAAAATACTGGTAAATGGTTAATGATAAGTTGTGATGAATGGTAAGAGTCTTTGATAAATTTAGTTGTGTTGGAAACCGAGTTGGATAATGAGGAAGAAATATAACCCAAGAGCTGTATTTTTTTCAACAATGCATCTAACTCACTAATAATAGCATGTTTCCACGACAACTTGAATCTCCTGTTTCGCTTTCTGAAGCAAGTTTATGAATCATGCTGTTTACACGACTCATCTACCTGCTTCGATTTTATAATTTTTTTCTTTCCATTGTTTTTTAACTTTTATAAAATTTAAATAAATTAACTTTTCACTGAATTCAAATTTATTATTACGCCTAGGAAACACACACAAAAAATTATTATATTTTTTAACTTTTCACTTTTAAATTTGCTTTGTTTACAAAAATATTTAATTTCGACAACTAGTGCAGACAAACTTACGATAAAAATTAGAGAAGAGAGGATTTTTTCTTGATTCGCAAGTAGATTCAATATGAATCTACCTGCTTCGCTCTCAAAATTTTGTATGGCGAAGCAAGTTGATTCGCTCATGATTGGGCTGTAAAGCAAGAATAGAGAGCGAAGCAGGTGCCGGGGAAACATGCTATAATCTATTTTAATAACGGGTCAGCTGGCTAATAATTGTCGGATCCTTAGGAAAATTAAAAAAAGAAGTTATCCGATGTTTGATTTACTGTCCGGCTTTTTTTTGGCGATAATATTCTTTTATTTTATTGCGTTGCAAACTATTTATCAAAAGTGTTCTTGATATTCCCAACTAAATATTCAAAGAGTTATTAAACAACATATACATAACAATACAATTTCAAAAAATGTTTTTTTTTAATGAGTTGAGCAAATGTATTACTCGGATTGTTATAAGTGGTGCTAAGATCTTGATAAAGATTGTGCAATATAACGCTTTCACTCATTTTGCTATATAAAGTTTTATTTGCGTATTTTATTGAAACAAAGCAAATGGAAACGTTATAATAATATTAAATTTTTTATACGGTTTGTTTTTTGAATAACTTTTAATTTTTTTATATCTTTATTTTTAATTTGTTGACCTTTTTCAAAAATTGTATTATTAAATATTTATATTCAAAATTTATTTTTTATTATTATTAATAAACTTAATTTATTTTTTAAGCTTAAAAAAGTAAAAAAAAAAATTAAAAAAGAATAAAAAATAAACTAAGTGTATTAATTGAAATAAAACGGTAACAAACTATGTTTTAGTTATCAAAATTTATTTAAAAAAATTGTAATTCAAAATTTCTTCGGGAGTCTTTTTCAGCTAATATATAATATCTGAAAATTACAATAACAAAACATTTAAATTTGTTTTTTTTAAACAAATTTTACAGCTTTTAATGTATCAAATAAGAGGAAAATATAGAAACAAAAAATTTTATTTTTGAAGAATTTAATTTTTTATATATTCTAATAAAATAACAAAAGACTTTAATACTTTTATTATCTAGTTTATTTTTTTATAAATCAAATGCCTGTAACTTTGAGCAAAATTAGCTTTATTAGTTTTATAATATTAATCGTATTTAGCATATCTTGGACACTGTCTGCTTCACTGTTACGAATCTCCCTGTTATATCAAAAAGTGTGCAACAGAAAGATATTAAACATATCGCAACTTAAGCCTTGTATTGGAATTGAAAAATTTTAGTAATTTTTTCTTTAAAGAAAAGAACTTCGTTTTTTCGAATAAACCAAATTATTTATGTGGTATAATCGAATTTCAGAATATAATACTCATAAAATAATAAGCATATGCCTACATATATGTAGCACATACTGTATTTAATATATCATATGTTTTATTTCTGTTGATATACTCCTAGATCAGAGCAATTTGCCCGAAAGTCATACATACAATTTTCAATTCGTAATGTTTCTTTTCGCTTCTGTAGTTTGCACATTTTTCGATAAAACAGCTATACCACAACAAATTTACAGACCTTAAAGCACTGCTTTAATTTTTTTTTTTTATAAAATGGCTAAAACATTTCTTTGTATCTCCCAAAGGTATGTTTTTATCATGCCATTTATTTGTATAGTCCTGTTTCACACACATCACGTTTTCTTGATCAAGTTTCAATTCAGCTGGGAGAGAGATAAAGAAAAGAATACATACTCTCCCTATCGCTCTCCCAGCTGAATTGAAACTTGATCAAGAAAACTTGATGTGTGTGAAACAGGACATACTTCAAGTTATATCTTTTTCTAATTCTGATTGGAATTGAACACGAATATAATTATGTAATTGCCATTACCTTTTATATATTTTAGGTAAAGGTATACCAAGTATACTTATGTTATAATTTTTTATTATTATTATTACTATCTTTATTTAAAATTATTTTTCTAACAAACACCATCGATTACACTTACTTTCATGCATCAGAAATATAAACAAAAATTACTCATCTCTAGCAACAACAAGACTTCTTTGCACTAAACATTTACACACATTTTTCTCTTTTTCCTTCATTCAATTAAAAAAAATTTTACTCTACATAAACTATATATTTTTATTTATTAATTTATGCACTTTTATTTAAAAACACTACGCTTTTTACCACAGAAATTTAGCAAAATTGAACCGAGTTGTTTAACAATAGTGCAAGAAAACCCAATTCGCCCAAAAAAAAAATTATTACAAGCGAAAGTTCTTAACAACGCTGTTTAGTAACATTTCAATGTCATTTTTATTGTCCGATATTTCTACAAGATATATTTATTGATAAATTGTATATGAAAATGTTACATACCTTCAAAGCTTTGCGATTCATCGATGATTTTTCATACTGCATTTTATATTATTTACTTTGCTCTAAAAAGACCAAACATACTTTATTTCAACTAGCTTATCGATTCCCTAGCTTGTTATTTTAAAACTTGCTTATATTTTAAATGATCTAACTAATTAATGGATTGCCATTGCTTTTTATATATTTTATCTACACAATCAATCCATATTTATTTTATACTTGTATTTATCATATTATTTTTTATTATTAATACTATATTTTTCATTTAAACTTATTTTTCTAACCACCATCGTCTACACTTACTTTTATTCACCACAAATATAAACACAAATTGCTCATCTCTAGCAACAACAAGACTTCTTCGCCATTTTCTTGACAAAATTTTCACTACATTTACACACAATTTTTTCCTTTTTCTTCATTCAACTCAAAAAACTTTTACTCTACATAAACTACATATTTTTATTTATTTATTTGTGTACTTTTATTTAAAAACACTACACTTTTTACCACAGAAATTTAACAAAATCTCTGAGCGTCCACTACCAACATTCGGCGTGTATTAAGAAACCTAAATGACTGAGCATTAAAATACCTGAAGTGAGTAACAAGTGCTGCTTCTTTTTATTTGTTTTTTGTTAAGCGTTGTTGGTGTGGGTGCCTTGCACAATTTTAGTTGTGTCATGAACCGATTCGTTTAACAAAAGTGCAAGAAAAGTCAATTCGCCCAAAAAAATTATTACAAGCGAAAGTTCTTAACAATGCTGTTTAGTAACATTTGAAAGTCATTTTTATTGTTCCTACAAAAACATAGTTCAAAAAAGATTACACAAAGGCCATAGCTTCCATAATAATAGGCAACAGTATAACGTCCATCCTGATGAATTCCCACAAATTAACAGTAATAATACATTCAGTAAATCAAACCATTTCAACAATAATCAATCGTACTCAGAAGCGCTAGAAGTTAATAATAATAATAACCCTAATAACATCGCCATAGAAAACCTAACAAACCTTCTATAAAAGACATTGAGACATTCATTCACTTAAGACAAGACATTCTATTAAATGTCAAGATTTTAAAAAAAGTTTTCAACTCACTTCGAAGCAAGTTTTAGTAGATGGTAAGTAAGTAAGTAATGAAATGGGGTTTGGCCCAGGATAGCCTTTTGCACTGCGACCATTGCTGATCTATTGTGCTTCCCCTGTCCTTAACAGTTTAATACGTTCGCAAATAGGATCAGCTCCTTCAGTGGGAGCATTAGCAGATCCTCTTCACTCAGCGTATATGCATGTAGAGTCCTGTGTCTCCTGTGGCACAATGCCCCACAATTTGTTATCAAGTGTTCCATCGACTCCTCATCTTCACCGCAAAATCTGCAGATGTCCGTGTCAGATAAGCCCATTCTGTATAGGTGGGCTTTGCAGGTGTAATGGCCTGTGAGCGCCCCTACCAGCGTCCGTAGGCTTTTTCTGTCCAGTCTTAGAGCCAGATCCGCCCTCCCAGCGTCAAAGCGTAGGAATTTCTTGGAGTGACATAATCCATTGATGTCATTCCAATGTTGTGCAATCCTGGACGATGTCCATTTCGAAATCTCCCCTTTAAGGAGACTTTTGTTGAAACCAAAAGAAGGGGTGGGTCCAATGAAGTTCCCCTCAGCCCCTCTTCTCGCACAGATGTCCGCCATCTCATTCCCGGCATGCCCCTGATGCCCTGGTACCCATATCAGAGTAATCTGATTATGAGTCGCCAGGTCATTGAGCCTGTTTTGACATTCCAGTAATAATCTGGACATGTACGTACAGCCTCTCAGGGCCTTAAGAACCGATTGGCTGTCCGAGAATATCTTAACCCGTATTCCCCTGTGTCCTCTCTCGGATAGGATCTCCACAGTTTCCAGTATCGCGTAAAGTTCCGCTTGGAAAATTGTCGTATCCTTGCTCAATGTTATAGACCTGTGTGCTCTAGGCCCCACTATTCCCGCCCCAACTCCTTGGAGCGTTTTTGAGCCGTCCGTGTACCACATTTGCGATCCATCTCTTAGCCATCCTGGGTTTGCGCACCATTCTTCTCTTGTGGGGAAGAGGACCCTGTATTTCCTGTCGAAACAGTATACCGGGTCCATATGGTCGCCCGCTTGAGACATATCAAGTATGTCCCCGATTCCCCTGAGGATAGCCAGATGATCAGTTAGGTTTCCCGCCCTAAGGTTCTCTTTTCCGTAGATAGAGATTGCCCTTATAGCTGCCTCCTCTTGTATAGCCAGATGGAGCGGTGCAAGGTTCAGAAGAGCTTCCATACCCAACGTTGGGGTTGTTTTCATGGCCCCTGTGACGCATAGGCATGCAAGTCTTTGTAACCTGCACAGTCTCGATATAGTTGTCCGTTGCTCAGTCTTCCTCCACCATACCAGAGCCCCGTACAGTATGGTTGGTCTCACCATCTGGATATATATCCAGAAGGTCATTTTGGGGCTCAGACCCCAGGATCTGCCAAGTAGTTGCCTCGCTGTCCAAAGGCTCCTCGTGGCCTTTCCCAGTACTGACTCGAGGTGCGGTTCCCAAGTGAGTTTCATATCCAAGACGAGACCCAGATATTTTACCCTCTCCTTGGGAACTATCTCGATGCCACCCATCCAGAGACTGGGTAAATTAATCACCCGTTTCCTGGTAAATGGTACAATGATCGTCTTCGCTGGGTTAACAGATAGCCCTTCCGAAGTGCACCATTCATGCATCTTGTCTAGGGCGTCTTGCATTTGGTCCGTAATCGTCCCTGCATGGTTCCCCCTGATTATTAAGGAGATATCGTCCGCATAGCCGATGGTTCTGTGTCCCCTCCGGTTAAGTAGCCCGATCAGGTCATCCACTAATACAGACCATAGAAGGGGAGATAATACTCCGCCCTGTGGGCATCCCTTAACCGCGGTGAGTGTGAGATCCGTGGATCCAAGTGAGGCCCTAATCGACCTTTGGTTCAGCATGCAGCTGACCCATCGTACTATCACAGGATCAGCTCCTCTAGTAGTGAGTGCTGTTTCCATTGCGTGGAAGTTCGCATTGTCGAAGGCACCCTCAATGTCCATGAATGCACACAGGGCTATTTCCTTCGATTCCATGGCCTTTTCAATATCCCGAACAATATTGTGCAGTGCCGTGGTAGTTGATTTGCCCTTCTGGTAGGCAAATTGGAGCCTATGCAGAGGTCTCATGGAAAGTACCTCCGTCCTGAGGTATTGGTCCAATAGTTTTTCAATCGTCTTCAACATAAAAGATGATAGACTAATTGGTCTGTAGGACTTGGGAGATTCTGGGGGTCTGTTTCCACCCTTGGGTATGAATATAACCCCTACCGCTCTCCAAGTCCTTGGGACATGTCCTATTGTTAAACTTGATCGAAATATGTTAACCATCTTCCGATAGAGGATGGTACCACCTCTTGACAACAGGGCCGGAAAGATACCATCCGGCCCCGGTGATTTGTAAGGTCTGAAAGAATTTACAGCCCATTTTATCCTCTCAAAGGTCACTATTTTCCTGATGACCTGGTTCGTCGCCCTTCGCTGAGCATGCGGCCATGCCGCTGGAGTTTCAGCGTCCGAAGCTCCAAACCTGCAATCAGGAAAGTGAGTTCTAAGTAGAAGCTCTAGTGTCCCTTTGAAAGTATCTGTATAGGTGCCGTCTGGCCCCTTCAGTGTGCTTATCGGGTTCGTGCCCCCCTTCGAAAGTGCTTTGTGCAGCCTGGCTGTGGCCGGGACGTCCTTAAGATCTTCACAGAAAAGTTTCCATGATTTTCTCTTGGACTTCCTTAGCTCCTTGTTGTAAGTGGTTAGGGCCTTTTTGTACTCTTCCCAATTTCCAGTTTGTTTGGCTCTGTTGAATTCCAGTCTTGCCTTTCTTCGCAGTTTCCCAAGATTTCTGTTCCACCAAGGTACCCTCTTCGTGGAGGATTTTATCCTGACAGGACAGTTGTCTTGAAATGAGGATATGATTGCATCAGTTAGTCTCTCGACTGATGCATCCAGTTCCTCAGGTGATGTAATGGAAAATGTGTTTCCAGTGATCCTAGACTGCAGATCCTGCGAGTATTTTATCCAATCTGTTGCCCTGGGGTTTCTGTAGAGCGATTGACTCTTCACCAATCCCCTAACTTCAAAAAGGATGTGTTTATGATCCGACATGGAGTCCTCTTCAGAGACCTTCCAATCCCTGATCATATCAAGTGATTTGTTAGTTATAAGTGTCAGATCGAGAACCTCTTCTCTGATGGCGTTGCAAAACGTTGGGCTATTCCCCCTATTTGCAATCCCCATGTTAGTAAGTAATAAGTATTCTAAGAGTGACTCACCTCTTTTATTTGTATCAGTGCTTCCCCATACTGTATTGTGGGCATTCGCATCACAGCCAATGATGAGGGTTTTCCTATGGCATTTACAGAGGTGGTGCTTCGTCTGTGTCCCCCGGGAAGTAGGCTGAGGCAATAACAACCTCTATCCTGTTTCCATTGGAGTCCAACTCGACTAGCGCCACTGCACTGTCGCCATCCATAAATTCTGTAAGAGGCAAGTAATTAATATTGGTGTTTATGATAAGCGCAGCCCTTGGATTGACTGCGCGCGTGTCATAAATTACCTGAGTGTTTTGTATATTGAGGCCTCGTATGCGGCCTCTTGATATCCAGGGCTCTTGTATAAGCCCTATGTTGATGGTGCCAGCAGCAAATCTTCTGCTAATTTCAGCTGATGCAGCCTTAGCATGATGAAGATTTGCCTGGATGCACCTCATTTTGTAGTTTCTGATGTGGAAGGAGGGCTTTCGTCCTCTTCTTCCAACTCCACTGCCTCCATCTGTTGAACAAGCGCATCCGCATTTATGTTCTCAGCCTTAAGCCTGAGTACAACTTGGCCAAACCGGAAGTTTAGCTTCCCTTTTGACTTCGTCACACTGGCTGCTGATTTTTGGTCCACGGAAAGAACCAACGTGACCAGAGAGCCTTTTTCGGCTCTTTTTAATAAACGCCACGTTTCGACGAGGAGACCCTGATTCTGTCCCTGTAACAGATCCAAGATCTTGCTCGTCTCCAGCGTAGTCGAGTTTGGGAAGTATCCCACTGCAATGCGAGATTGAGGAATCTTATGTTCCTCTATGGCATTCAGTGAGATTCCCTCCCATGGTGATGTGTCGGTGATATTTGTTTTCACCCACTCAGCTGACATGCTGTCCTTACAGTGCAAGACTAGGTATCCTGCCTTGTAAGTACAGCCAAGAAAAGCAGGTTTTATGGCCTGATCTTTGCCAGCTACAATTTTTTCCAGAATCATATTCTGGATGGAGTCCATTTGCTGGGTTGTGAGGGACGTATTTGGATAGTCCCTTGCTAGAACCGCAGTCTTGACTCCCATTGTTATGTCCTTATATGAGGCAGTGGGCCGCCTCTGTATGGACACCGATGGGTTGTCTGACTGCTTTGATTTAGCAGCTTGCGATGTGGATGGTTTTTTATCATCCTTTATCCTCTTTTTCAGTGAGGATTCAGGTGGCGTCTCCTCTTCAGACCTTTGCCTTTTTGGGCCATGTTTAATGCCCCCAGGTTTCTGGTCTACGGCCATAGGTTGCAAGGCCTTGGCGTATGCCTCCTCCTTGCTAAGGCCCTTCTTGATTAGATATGCCAGCCTTTTCTTCCCTGCACCACTGAGTCTCTTTGGCCTCTCTTCATTTTTTTCTTTACTGGGAGTTACTCCCGCCCCAGTTTCATTTGAGGGCTTTTCTGCCTCTTTATTTTTTTGAGGTATGTGTGCCTCTGCGTTATTTTTTGTTTTATTTTTGTTGTGTACATTCATTTTTGTTCCCACGAGTAAAGGGGAAAAAACGGTCAACTACGCCAGAGCCCCGGTAACGCAGTAAGGCATTTATTAAAATGGGACCTCGCCTGTGCATCCCAAGTCCGCATATTAGGAACTAGTTAACCCACTAGCCATTCATCCCTCGAGATATGCTGTTCCCTCTTGGATTGGGGTTTATTTAGAGTTTTCTCTCTTAGCCCGACTATATTTGCCAGGTACCCAGCAGAGACATGACCGTACTGGGTCCCTGTTACCGGTGGCCACCACGAGGAGGTTATAGCCGCACTTCTGCACAGCCTAGCAGTTACGGCACAGTGAAAAACACTGCGTTATTCCCCCTACATAAGCTGGCAGCTAGACCACCTTAGTAGATGGTAATTTCAACGCTAAGCACCACTGGTGGGGCTATAGGCTAGCTAACCCAAAAGTCAAAGAAATCTACAAAATGATAACCAACAAGAACTTTACAGTTCTATCCACAGGAAGTCCAACGTACTGTCCTAGTGACCACAAAAAAATTTCAGATTTACTTGATTTCGTTGTGTACTCAGGGATTTTAAGCCATCTTTTAGATATCTTAGACACCGACGTGCTGAGTTCCGATCATTTCCCACTTATTGCAAATTTCAGTACATATTGCTCAACTATAGATAAAAAGTATAGAATTACATCACCTAAAACTGATATAAATTTCTTTAAAAACTGGATAGAAGCAAATATAAATCTAAACATTCGAATTAAAGATGGAGAAGAACTTGACGATGTCGACGAAAACTTCACAAACTTGATCCATGAAGCTGGTTTCCAAGCCACCCCTACTAAAACTCAAGAAAATTCTCGAAACAAGCATAAATCAGAAATCTTATAAGATACAAAAGAAGGTTACGGAAAACATGGAAACGTACAAGGAATCCAGGAGATAAAAGCAGTTTTAACCGAGCTACAAATGAGTTAAAACGACGGTTAGATGACAATAAAAATGAACAACTCTGCTGTTATTTGAAGAACCTTACTACCTCATACAATAGAAGCAACGAACATAATTTATGGAATGCCACGTAATATTTAAAAATATTTAGAAATGTCCCTATAAAAGATCAGAATGGCACCTGGTGTGGATTGGACTACAACAAAGCCTTTCCTTTTTCGCAATATTTCGAGAATATCTTTACACCGCTTTCCTTGTGCGAACCTGAAAATGCTCATATCACTTCTATCTTCTTAGACATACTGTGTCAAATTGACACGGTATGCACATATCCCCAGATGATGTCAAACAAGAAATTTCAAAATTAAAATCTCCCGGTTATGACAAAATTTGTGCAAATGACATCAAAAATTTACCTAATAAGGCCAATGTTCTTCTAACAACAATTTACAACTCTATATTTAGACTTAATCACTTTCCAACACAATGGAAATGTGCAGAAATAATGATGTTTCGTAAGCCTTATAAGGCTTAAATATTAAAACAAAGCGAATGTATTGGCTGCTGGAAAAAAATAAGAATTTAGCGTAGAAAACAAAGTACTTTTATACAAAACTATTTTAAAACCGATATGGACATACGGAATTCAACTGTGAGGCACTGTTAGCATCTCCAACATAAAAATATGTACTTCAACGATATCAATCAAAAGCTCTTAGAATGACAGTAGAAAATGAAATAAACGTTAACAGCTCGAGGTACCTTGAAAGACTTAGTAACCAATCTAATCCTCTTGCTATTATTTTATTAGATGATAGTGAGGAAGTACATAGGCTAAAAAGAGTTCATGTACTTGACCTTCCATTTAGAAAATAAGTATGTAATATTTAAAATAGTCACTACAAATATTGTGTTATTATTATATTATTATTATTAATATCGCTTATTCCAATTGTCGTCATCGTCGTCACATTAAGTCGACATTAAAAAAAATGTAACTTCTGTGCTCGATGTGAGCAACAATTGAGTGTTAATGATGACAACTTGCTATTTTTTAAGCCTTAGGAATAGTAATAGATTATAAATAATATATAATTGTTGTCGACATCGATCCTACAGTTGCCGAAATATTGGTGTTGACTTCGTGTGACGTCGACAACGACAAATAGAATAAGGGGGAATATATTATTAAAATATGTAAATATAAAAATAAATTTGTATTCAAACAATTGCATACTTATACATAATTAAAGAAGCACTAATGGAAATATGTTTTAACCGTAATGTAGGTTAAGACTCATGTGAATATTTATTTTCAATTATTCAATTCTTATTGAAAAATAGATTGCAAATAAAAACAATATGAAAAAAATTTATTGTCCGATATTACTACAAGAAATATTTATCGATAAATTGTATATGAAAAATGTTACATACCTTCAAAGCTTTGCGATATTATTTACTTTGCTCTAAAAAGACCAAACATACTTTATTTCAACTAGCTCATCGATTGCCTTAGCTTATTATTTTAAAACTCCCTTACATTTCAAATGATTGTATATTATTAAGTGAACTAATTAATGGATTGCCATTGCTTTTTATATATTTTATCTACACAATCATTCCATATTTATTTTATACTTGTATTTATCATATTATTTTTTATTATTAATACTATATTTTTCATTTGAAGTTATTTTTCTAACCACCATCGTCTACACTTACTTTTATTCACCACAAATATAAACACAAATTGCTCATCTCTAGCAACAACAAGACTTCTTCGCCATTTTCTTGACAAAATTTTCACTACATTTACACACAATTTTTTCCTTTTTCTTCATTCAACTCAAAAAACTTTTTTACTCTACATAAACTACATATTTTTATTTATTTATTTGTGTACTTTTATTTAAAAACACTACACTTTTTACCACAGAAATTTAACAAAATCTCTGAGCGTCCACTACCAACATTCGGCGTGTATTAAGAAACCTAAATGACTGAGCATTAAAATACCTGAAGTGAGTAACAAGTGCTGCTTCTTTTTATTTGTTTTTTGTTAGCGTTGTTGGTGTGGGTGCCTTGCACAATTTTAGTTGTGCCATGAACCGAGTCGTTTAACAAGAGTGCAAATAATTATCACAAAATCTGTTTATGAAAAAAAAAATAATTCTAAAATTAAAACTTAAAATTATAAAAATGCATTGTTTGTTGTGGCTTTAGCTCTTCATATGCCACAGCAAACAATGCATTTTGCAAAAGCTCTAATTGTTTTTAACGATTAGTTGGGGCGATATCCCAAATAATAATTTCAATATTAAGTATTTAAAAAAATTATAGTTTGCATTTTCTTTAGTTTTAGTTTAAACTTATGTTTTTAACGCTAGTGGTCATACTATTTCAATTTTAATTTCTTTCACAATTTGCCACCAAGATATTTTTCACTTGGATGCCAATAAATACGATGTACTAACATAACTGAAGAATATCAACACATTGATTGGCGTTCATTCGTCCGGAGACTCTGATGCACTCTCTGAAACCATCCATTTTCATACATCCCCACATCATTATGCTGCTTCTACCGTGCTTCACTGTCGGTTGAACAATACGCTTAGTTGACGGCTCGCTCTTTCCCGAAACGATTTATTTTAGATTCGTCTGACCATATGATACGTGCTAAAGTGATTTTTTACTTTGGCGAGTCTTTCTAATGGCTGCAGTTGTAGCACTCATGCCTCCACTGTGGAAAAGATCACACCTTATTTGGGCGGCATTTTCATGAATACCGAACTGTATTTGCCTTACAATGCACCTTTCCAGCGCAGCACTCAAAACTGGTCTCCTTCCGGGCTTCTTTCTTGGACCTAACAGGTTGCATTTCTTATCAGCTGGGGATACAATGCCAACAGAAATACCTTGCCGGCTTGCAATTCCCGGTGTGTGATATTTAAATCTATTAGTCTCCTTATTTCTTCGAATTTTGGATAGTTTAGTTTCTTTTTATATCTCGTTTTTTACAGCTCGTTTTTTTACATTTCGTTTTATTACACCTCGTTTTTTACATCTCGTTTTTCACACCTCGTTTTTTTTTTCTTTTTACATGTTTTTCTCTTTACACCCCGTTACTTTTTTCAGACCAGGAGACGGCAAAATTATAAAATAACACATACAACAACACATTACAACAAAAACAATAAGAAAATAATATTGAGCAGTTTTAATGGTGTCAATTTATAACTTATTAATTTATATCATCAAAATATACCAACAAAAATCAAATGGTTCTTAAATATGTAAGTATGTATGTGTATGTGCGTATGGATGTGTTTAAAGGTTGTAGTTTAAGGCTGTTTCATACTACATATAATACAAGCCTTCCTAGCTAGCATTTGGAAGATTGTATGACGAGCGCGATCATTTCGCGAGTCGTATTTTAATCACCCAGACGATTGTTGAAATAAAACTATTTTTTGCTATTCCAACTGGTGGTCTTGCGAGTCGTTGTGACGATTGTTTCGCGAGTGAATGAAGTTTTTGTATTGTTTTACTCAAAAATCGCAGCTTACGCTTTCTCGCGATCGTGTGACGAATTAAACCGTTATGTTGAAAAATTTTACAAAAAACAAGTGTTTTTGGTTTTGTTTAACAAGAGATTTTTGCTTCATTTCAAATCAGTTGCAGAGCATTCAACACCGGTCGAGACAGAAGTGTATTTTATTAATATAATAATAATTTCCTTTGACACAATAAACAAACAAATCGTACTTCTTCCCGAAATACACCATGGAGAACGACAACACCAAGATTTGTGGTAAGGCTTAAACATAGTTTAATTTAATAATTTAAACTAATACCAAGCCGCTTTTTTCAGGTTCTAATGACATCACTGAAGGAGTGGAGTATACTCCATTAACTACCGTTAACGGTAAAGGTATATTATACCTTATTTAATTTTATAAACTACATATGTATTTTCAATTCTTTTTCAGATCAATTAAATACACAAGAAGTACAACACCAACCGGCAAGTAACGCGACAGGTATGATACATTATAAACGAAACCATCGGCTTACTTAAAATACATTAATTGTTTTTTCATTATTTCTTTCAGACAGTACAAACAAGATGTTGACAGAGATTTTAGGCGAATTGAACTGGCGTGGGACAAACAGTAAGCCCAGTTTCCGAGAATTTAGTATTCTTCGAGTTATAACAAGTACTTTTTTCATGCCCTTACAGTTTCCTTATTTGTTTTTATTTTTAAGATGTCTGTCCTTCAAAATTCCCCAAAGCTGACGATGCAGGAATAAATAAAGTCTTACAACAACATTTTGTTCATGCTGGTGACCGACTCAGGAAGGATGATCGTACAAAGAAAGATGGCGGCACACAAATAAATTAAGTTTTTATATTTTTTTTTTAATTAATATATATTTTGTTAAGTTTAAAAATTGAATTGAATATGTTTACTTTTGAATTATAATATTTCAATAAAAAAAAATTAACAATGCAGAACAATCCTTTTTATTTTAAAGCATTTAGGGATCAATTAATGATCGTCGTAGTATCAGTTGCAAGAACCTTCAGCGATTTCTTCTGGCGCATCGCAGACGACTCGTTTAGACGATTGTTTCAAGGCTCGTTTGAAGTAGCAATTAAAGCGTCTTACACGATTCTTTAACACGCATCGTAGACGATTCAAACGAAAAAGTCGCCGCATGGGCACAGTTTCTCCCGCTGTACTGAACTTGCACGATCGGAATACAACATCGTCGACGATTTATTTAATCGCCCCGTCCGATCGCGGGAGAGTCATCTACGATTGAAAATGGTAGCTGGGTTTAAATTTTTATTTTATTTTTTAAGACACAAACCAAATGAAGATTGGAACATTGCCTATGATTAATTTGTTTTCTAATTTAATTTCTTCACATTGCACACACAAATCCAATGATGTTCTTTTATTATATTACTGTTGTATATGGCCGGTATGAAACCTATTTTTGGACATCATCTCCAATTATTAAAAATTTAGTTTACTGTTGAAGCGCAGTCAGCGAACGTACCAATTACATAAGTACTTTACATCTCGTTTTTACACTGTTACACTTGAAAATGAAAAATATCGGCAGAAAATATACACAATATTATTTGACTTTGTTTTGTTGGTTTGTTCTTTGTTCGACTTTTATTTTCTTCCTTTGCTTTTATAAAGATGAAACCCTGATAAAATTAAAAATCCTATGAGTGAAAAATGTTCTAAAAAGAATTTTGTGTCATTTGACAACTTTTAGTACTCAGTATTATATTGTAAAATGGACCTTAATAACAATCATATGAACCTAACATAAAAAAAATTAAGATTTGAATTAAAAAAGTCAGGTTTGTTTATAATTTAATTCAAATTTTATATATATATATATTTTTGTGGTTCTTGTTGTTGTTTAATTTTTTACTATAATTATGGATGGTTATAGATAGAGTAAGTTTAAGTTTGATTTTTTTATTATTCTTTTTATTACAACATTGTTTTTCATTCAACTATGGGAAGGTTTTTATTCTTAATTTCAGTTTTTGTTATAAAGAGAAAAATTTTAATATGAAGTGGTTTGCTTTTTTTCCTTTGTTAGGTTTTTAATTCGCATACACTTTTTCTCTAAAATGTTTATTAAATCTTTATCATTACTATTTTTTTTTTTATTTACTTATTGGTGTTTTATTTTTATATTATTTTTTATTTATTATGGTATTTATTTATAGTTAAAAAATGAGAAAACATTAAATTTGTTTACACTACATTGTTTTTTTTTGTGGTTTGTGGAGTTTTTCTTTTTTCATGTACGAAACTATAACATATTTATTTATATTTAAATGAAATTTGTTTACCGATGCAAAATTAATAATAAAAATAAACTTATAAAAGAAATAAAAACCGAACTTAATTACTTCATGAGTAAATTGTGTTAATAGTTACATACGTTCAGAAGGTGAGCGTCAAAATGATAAGGTAACTCCCTAACAATGTACTTTTTTTACTTAAATATGCTATCACAATTCTAAATTTTGAAACGAAATTATCATTTCCAATGTTTAAGGTCAGTGCCTATGCGCACAAATGTCAGTGTTGGTGGTATGTGCTCTCAGATGAGCAACATTTTTATTAATATTAAGTCTATATTTTTTATGCTCACTATGAAAATATCTGGCTAAGGTTGATGCGTTTATTAAAATTCATGATGTCTTAAGATTATGATGTAGGAAATTTGAAATGAAAGTACTATTTGTATAATTTATTTCATAGCACCGCAATAGAAATAGTGGATCTCTTATCCGACGGCGAAATATAATTTTTTTTATTATCCTTGGTACCCACTTCTGCTTTTTTCTAACACTAGATGGTATTTCGAATTGTATTTACCTTAACTTTCTTATGCAAATTTTATTTCATGAAAAAAATTTTTAGAAAAACATTTTTTACAAAGCTTCGCCCTCAGATTCAATTACTTGACATTGCTTGTATTTTAGTTTCTGGTCTGTAGTTCGAAAACAATCATATTAGATTAATTTAAGAACCATTTCATTTTTAAGTGTTGTTTATGCATTCCAAATTTATACGTAGAAGAAATATTCAAGGCAAATTAATAAGGTAGATCTCCGTGAGGTAAAGTAAAAAATTTCAATCATTTCATGATTGTTATGTGTAGGTGTTCAACAATCAGAATGACAACGAATACGCTTCAATTTGTCGATGCATGTAACTTATTACCTTTTTATACTTATTCTAGGTATTTATTTTACATGAAACAGAAAAGAATATATTAAATTGATAAAAAAAAAATAATTTAGTGCAATTTCACTCCTTTCAATTTAGGAATTATGTTCTTACGAATTTAAGTTGAGTAGCATTTGTAAATTCGTGGTATTTATAAGAATCTTTTTCATACACAAATTTTATTACGAACAAAATGGAAATAAATTTTTCACGTTGTTTCCCAGAAAAAAATATGAAAAACTCAATAAAATATTAATCAAACACAATAATACGAAATTTTTGATCGAAAACTTGAGAAAATGCAACAAGTTTCATGTGAAATTTTATTCACAATAAGGATGGTTATGTTTGAATAACATCAATAAGTATATTGTGGCATAAATAACACAGTGTTAATGAAAAATTAAACAATAATAACCGAGTAAGTGAAAAAATCTAACATCGCAACGAAAACAATGTAATAACTTGCATGGAATTTTTAAGTTCTGATTTATAACTAGAACGTTAAATAAAAGCTAATTTGTATGAAAAGCATTTTAATAACAAATATTCTAGCTAACGACATTTCGCAATTCTCTTTGGTCTGAACAAAGCCAAAAGTAATTAACCTTATCATTTCGAAGCGTACCTCGAATTCATTTACTTTAAATATATATTTATATTATAGTTATATAATATATAGTAAGAAGTAGATAATAGATATTTTATGGTTATGATTTTATATTAATATTAATAATAATTACAAGATTTTTTTTATTGGTTTTATTATATTTTTAATTTTATGATAATAATATTACAATAAAAGTTGTTTACTACTAATACATATTTGTTGTATCATGTATTTATGTTGTATTGAAAAACAATAAATTATTATTAAAAGTATTAGAAGACAATTATATCAAAATGTATATTTGTTAAACTTAGAAAAAAGAATTAAGAATAAGAATAAAAAAGGAAATTATGCCATTTTAATTATATTATATTATATTTTTTATATATTTTTTATCTGTAAATTGACTTTACAATTAAATAACGATTATTAATAATAAAAATTATTTAAATAATAAAAACAGAATTAAAATTTCTGGGAAAATAAGAGAATAAATAACTCCATAAGTTCGCTTCTCTTGTAGCATTGTAACTCCTGTAAAACTGCAATTAACGATTATTTTCGGTTTAAATTTTTTCGTTGACCTCTCGCTTTTTAATTTGTTCTAAAAGTGTTTGTTTCTCTTGCCGCCTTTTTGCTTAAGTTTTAGTTATTTTTTGTTTATTTTAAATTAAGTGTTGATTGTTTTTTCACTATTACACCGCGCTTTCTTTTAGTTTAGTTTAACCGTTCGTTTATTAAATAATAATGATTTTTATTGAATAAAAAAATTTATTATAAATAGTTGTTTATTTTTCTTGTGAATTTTTCTTAAATTTTTACTGTTTTTCCTTTTCGTCTATTATTTATAAACTTATTACAATAAGATGTTGCTTTTTTATAACTAATTTTATGTTTTTTAATAATAAATTTATATGTATAGTTTTATGTTTAAAATGACAAGAGATATTTCAACAATTTTCCCACATAAAAGTTATTTAGCCATATATTAAAGTGATTCTTCGAAGGCTGCCATTAAATCACTTTGCATGTTCATATCAATTTGTCCGGCTCTCTGTAAAAGAAAAAGAAATAAGAAACTTAATAATGAAATTTCCCAAAGTAAGATTTTTAAAGGATTTCAGACTTTAAAAAATCTGGTGATCAGAAACATCTATAAAAAAATACAATTAATTTCCATTATGGGTGCGTTGGTTTTGGAATCGAATAAATCATGATATGCAATTCTTGTTTTATTTTGAAGGAGTTTGAAGATATGAATCGATTATATTTTATTGAAGTAGACTGCATTTTTGCAAAAACTACACAAGAAAATGTCTAGCGAGCTTAACGCATAATCTTAGTAGGAAATTTTCATCATCTACACGAAAAATTATCACGATTTTGAAATCGTTCATCCAGAATGTCCAGTGTAGCGTTTATTGCTTGAAATATAGTGCTGATCCACTTGAACCTACGTCTACGTATATCGCCCAATTCAGGGTAAAATGTATCCGTTATCATTAACTTTTAGCATTTACAGTGGATGTGATACCGTTCTTGGCATAGTTTTTAAATGGGTGCATAATAATGATTCAATTTTAAAAATATTTATCGCACTATTTTAAAAATTAACTCCCTCTTAGAATTCGAGCTCTTTCCTAATAAGTTTTACCTTATTAAAGATCCCTAAATACCCATTTTTTTTTTACTTTTTTTAAGAAGTAAACGCCACACGTTTTTACTGTGAAACTGTGTTGGCGTCATCCCGTGAACGGCAATTATGATTATTAATATAGTCATTCATTCAAGAACGCGCCTCATCATTGAGTGTTGGATGTTTATTGAAGCCGTCGATTCGACTTTGTTATAGGGACTACGGAAAAATGATCCATGCAGCCGATGACGACTTTAACATTTTTGTCACAGTTTCTACGGATTTGAATCGACTTAAAAACAGTCACTACTTTTTTACCCCATATTTTGTTAATTTTTCACTGAAAAACGAACACCCGTTCGTTATTCAGTCTTTACGACTCTTCAAAATCGTATTTGATGAAAACAGACAATTTTTTTAATGAGAATGCAAAGGCTCATTAAAAAAGCCAACATACCATATCGTTTTTCATCCTTATATTGCACAACTCTTTAACTATTGCGTTTATTTTTAGAGAAAGTAGGCATTTTATAATGTCCAACTTTACCCGGTTTTTTTCACGCTAATTTTTTTGTGTGTGATACCCTGGCACTTTGCGTACTTCCATGCCATCTTTATTTTTGACATAGAACCACAAAAAGAAAAGAAGTATGGAAAGGCAAAATCAATTTTTTTCACATTTTTTCGAATTTATTCCCTTTTGAAAATTGTACTTGGCATAAAGTAGATATGGATGGGAAAACACTCCCCAGATATCCTAACTAAAGTTCTATAAAAAAAATCAGATTATAGATTATATGGTCAACTTACGGCCTCTCGCCTTCTACGTTCTTGTTCCATACGTCTTAATTCAGCACGTTTAGCAGCAGCACGATCTTGCGGTGATTGTTGGGCAGCATTAGCTGGTGAACCACCACTACCTTGTGGTGAAGCTTTTATATCATCAACCACTCGCGACAAGGCGGGTTGTATGTCATGTACACTTTTCCTGAAATAATAAACATACAAACCAAAAATAAAATAAACTATGTTTGTACGATTTACTATAAAAACCCACCTCCCGCTTTCCATAACATCCATTATAGATGCCGCCAAGTGGGCAGTACCGCTACTACCACCATGAGCATGTGGTGGTTGTACACCAGACGACGCAGCAGTCACTGACTGGTGATGCGAAGCACTGAGTGCTGAGGCTAAACTGTTGCCGCTAGTGCTGCCGTTGCCATTGCCACCGCTACTGCTAGAGTTAGAACTACCGCCAACAACCATATGTGAGGATTTCGAGTGATGTTGTTTTCGTTGTTGTTCTTTTTCGGCCGCTTCTTTTTGGCGTTTCTGTTCTTTTTCCTTTTCGGCGGCCTCCAACTGTTTTTGGCGATCGGCCTTTTCTTTGGCTTTATTACGGAATTGCTGGAATGAGTCCATGGCAGGTTTTGTTTTATTGGAAGTGGGTGTATTTTGTGGAGAACCCGCCGATGCAAGTATGGACCACGAACTGGCATTTTTAACATTTTGTTCATGTGTTTTGAATGCTTGTGCAAAATTAGCTTGATTTCCGCCGCCACCAGAGACCCCGCCAGCCGAGGGTATTTTTAAATCGGAGGGGGACTGTTGAGGTGGTGGCACACCCACTCCCGTCACCTGTTGCTGTTGCGACTGTTGCGGTCTTTTGTCCGGCGGACTGGGCATCATAGATTCTATAGGTTTAGGCGTAATGAGCAGTTTGTTGCTGGTCTGTTGGGCTTGTTCCAAATGACCTAGTCCACTGTTCGAACTACAATCTTTCTTAACGCCTATACCAGAATTAGGGGCGCCTGGAGTGGGGCCCAGTGATAAATTTCCCGGTAAACCAGCTGCTCCGCTACTCATCATCATGGCCAGCAAATGATTCTCGTTACGGCTGGGCAACTGATCAAATATCGAAGATCCCCCTGCCCCGGCACCATGGGGCAGACCCAGGCCTAAACCCAAACTATCTAATGCATTCGAAGCCGCTACATCCGTCATATCGTAGCCGTTATTGTGAGCATGCTGATGTTGTACAGCCTGTTGCAATTGCTGGTGCATCATCGAGTTAAGACCCTCCATTAAACCAAATTGCATTAAAGGGAAATGATTGCCATTCATGCCAGGAACATTATCAGCTGCCGCTGCTCCTTTTGACAACAATTCGCTCATAAACTCTACGTGGTGCTGATTGTTGACACTGCCATGTGGATGATTGGGTTGCGTTTGTTGACTGCTCTCAAAGGCTTGCTGTTGTTGCTGTTGCGTCGATTGCTGTTGCATTAAATGGGCGGCATTAATACCAGCAGCAGCTATTAAGAAATTGTCAGCAGCGCTTTTACTGGTTGGCGGCAAAGCCAGCAGAGACGGCTGTTCCAATGAAGCAAGCGACTGTTCGACAGGGTCATCAAATTGTGGAATTTGTTTAAGTCCTGCAGCCAATGAGGCTGTGGTCGTAACCTGGGATGTGGCTGCGGCTCCGCCAATACTGGCGGGCGTATCAGCCACGTCAACAGGCAGTTTGTGTAAATTACTAGCGATGCGTATGCCACCGCCACCACTACTAGCACTTGCACTCTGGCTATTACTCGCACTTGTTGTAGCACTAGCTCCACCAGCAGTACTCGCCACAGTTGAGACAGCAACACCACCAACAATACCGCCCGCTCCACCACTACTTAAGGCAGTTGTAAGGGCTGTAGCAGCAGCGGTAGCACTAACACCAACAGCAGAATTTGGTGGCATTGTCAAGTCACTTGGTCCATTAGTGCTGTCACCAGTACTAACTCCACCAACAACACCAACGCCGCTTCCAATCGCAGAACTTGACACACTGCTAAAAGGTGTTAGCGTAGTGCCGCCTACTGTTGCTGCAATTGGAACGGTTGGTGTTGATATTGAAGTAGGCGTTACTGAAGGTGTTTTATTTGGATTATTGATGTTATTGTTATTTGAAGCTGCTGCTGCATCTAACGTATTACTAATATTAACTCCAGACGTAGGCGTTACAACTCTTACTACAAATAGCCACAAAAACAATGGACAATTCATTGATAGGAAGGCAGTAGAGAGTGGAAGAATTTTAAAATGAAAGTACATATAATGAAATTTAAACAGAAAAGTGAAAAATTGATTAATCACATTTTTAAGAGAAGGATTTGAATATAAAAATAGTTTTCCTTTTCATTTGTATAACTTACACATTTCAGTTACTTGTTGCAGTGATCTTGATTGGCTTCTTGATTGTGATCTCGCAGCTACTGTTGTTGTCGTTGGAGGTTCATTTGCTACATTACTGGTGTTAGTATTTGTATTACTGCCACTTAAAGTTCCTAGTAAATCATTTGATGCTTGACTATTTACACCTGCTAGCTGTTGTGAGGTTAATGTCGGTGGTATAGTTGTTGCTGTTACCGCTACTGCTGCTACTGCTGGTACAGTACCAGCTAAATTTACGGATGGTACAGTATTCAGTGTCGATGCTGTTGATGCGGTTGTTGTAGTCAAACCACCAGCACCGGTTACACTTGTGGGCGTTGTTATTAAATTATTTACCTATAAAAATTGTTATACATGATATTACGATACATATTAATGGTTTTTCGTGAAAGGGATTTACAATAACTATACACGAGTAGAAACAATCTCAAAATACTTAACACATACAAACATTTTATAGAAATTAAAAGCAAATCTATTTTTTGATTCTCAAAAACTTCTGTTCTCTAAATATGGAATCGTAATTAACGACGAAGCTCATTTCCGGTTGAATTGATACATGAGCAAGAATAATTGTCGTATTTGATGTGAAGAGAAGCGGGAAGCATGCCTAAAAATGTTTTGTGTGGATTATATGCCGGTGGTATCATTGGACCCCACTTTTTCAAAGACGACGAAGGCAGAAACGTTATTGTGAATGGCGAGCGCTACCGGGCGATTACAATTTGTTTGTTTCCAAAATAGAAGAGTTGGAATTGGCTAACATGTGACCGCCTAGATCGAGCGATTAAACGCCTTTAGACTATTTTTGGGGGCTATGTTAAGGCTCATGTCTATAGGGACAAGCACGCAGAGGTTGACACACTGGAAGCCAATATTGAAGAATTTATCCGCGAAATACCGCCCGATATGTTGGAGAGAGTATGCCAAAACTGGACACAGCGTATGAACAGTTTGAGGCGTAGCCGAGGTCAATTTTTACATGAAATCATCTTTAAACATTGAATTATATAGATCATTATATCGATTCAAATAAAGATTTCATACATTTCTTTGAATTATATACGTTTTTTTTTTTTAAGTCAAATCTAAAAGCTCTTAATAAACTAGCCACTATGAATATTACAAAACGCATAATAATAGTAGACTTAAAGTGTTTTTATACAAACAGCACAACAAATAATTTATATTCGATATGAAACTATTTTATTTTTCATGCAACCTGTATACAATTAGACGTCCTTTGGGAATTGTTTGGTGCAATCCCGATAAATTTTAAACTGCTTAAAGTTCACTGACGATTCGGTTATCGACCAATGAAATGTTGGCACGTTAACAGCTAAAACCAAACTAAGTTAGGGAGAATATCCCAAAATAATAAATTACAATAACAAGTGTTTAAAATTTATATTTTATTTTTTCATTTTTGCCTGATTAAATACAATCATTAACGATAAACGGGCGCTTAATTATATAAATGTTGCAAGAAAAATAAAATAGACTCCAATATGTCCAAATTAATTGATAAACTGCTTTTCTAAGCGTGAATGAAAATCCGCCGGACGCATTCCGAAAGTTACAGGAATATATATCGTTGTTGGAAAAACAGTTGAAGCAATGGAGAATAAAAATTAATGAGCCAAAATTTGTACATGTTACGTTTACATAGTGTAGGGAAACATGCCCGCTTGTTCATATCAATAACGAATTTATACCACAACACACTGAGGTTAGATACATTGGTATACACATTGATAGCCGTCTAACATGGAAGAGTCACAAAGATACAAAAATTATCCAAATGAAACTGAAAGCAATTTAACTTAATTGGCATATTGGAAAAAATTATACACTAAATATAGATCGTAAACTTCTTCTCTATAACTCTATTTTGAAACCAATATAGTTATGGGGCTCGGCATCTAATGTAGAGAAAATTCAAAGGCGATAAAATAAAATTCTCCGTTCGATAACTGCCGCTCCCCGGCATATAAAAAATTTACGAATTTGAGAGGATCTAAACATCCCATTGTTTAAAGCTGTTGTTTCAAAACACCTGAAATCATACATAAAGAAACTTGAATACCATCCAAACCTACTAGCCCGTAACATTCGAAACTTTAAGAGGTCAGATAGAGTTGAAGACAACCAGAGCAGAAACTGAACTTTTTTTGGTCCGGCATTGGCCGGATTGGAGATAAGATTCGAATACTTTTTATTAGTGCAAATTGTATTGAAGATTCATAAATAACAATTAGTGACATAAAATAAAGTTTGCTCTCAAACGGCAAACACTTCAACAATGTACTTATATAATCAAAATAAATAAAGCACATACAGTCGACTAACAGCGAAATTTGGCCACTCGGGACCAAGAACTTTGTAACGCAAAATTTCTAAGAAGGGTTAAGGCTTGTCTATTGTCTGTTTAAAATAAATATATCAGCCATACTGCACACAAAAATTAGCGTTTCGTAAAATAAGACGAAAATTCATGTCCAACTGAAAATAGTCCACTTAGAAAAGGCACATTAAATAGCGATTTTATATAATTTAAAATATTATTAATATTTTGCTGGGCAACCTTTCCAGTGCATTACAGATTTTAAACAGATTAAGACATCTTTTTCTATAGACTGCGCTGATTTTATTTAATCGCCATTAATTAAATAGGCTTTTCTTATATGAATTGTTTTTCTTATTTTGCACATTAATATGTATTTATTTAAGTTAAGTTTAAGTTTAAGTTAAAGTTAATATGACTTTTTTAAAGCGTTTATTATACACAGACAATATACAAGCCAATTTAAAACTTTTTGTTTGGAATTTAGTTTGGATTTTTTTTAGAATTTCTCCGTTTCAAAGTCCGTGGTCACAGGTGGACCAATTTCGCTTTTAGTTACTGTATTATAATTTAGTAAGAATTAAAACAAAAAATAATGGAATAAATAGAAAATTTATATCATTTATATTCCACATCGAATTGCAGTTGACATTTGAAAATGTTTGAGTTATATTTGAGATTATCTTGGGAATAAATAAATTCCTCCATTTAAGAGTAATTTCCCCTTGCTATTGAGAACGCTATGTTTTTAGCTTATTTTCAAATCTTTTCAAACATTTGACTTTTAAGACTTTTAATTTCTAATCATTGTAAATTTGAAATCATTGTAAATTTGGTGGAATGGGATTACATATTTTATTTTACTCTTACAAAAGGGCCTTCCGCACACCGTTTTATTTGAAATTTGGCATTTTGTTTTCAGTTTCTGCCATAAGTTAATTGTAATATTCTAGTCCGGTGCTTGAGATAGAGTTTTGGATCGTTATCTTGATACAAAGAATTAAACTTTTTACATCCTTTATACTGGATCGCATGTAAGATGTTGGAAAACTGTTGTAGTACAAATTTTGTGTATTCATATTTGCAACATTTTTCAAATAGTATGTTGTATGTATAATCATTACTTTGAGTAAATTAAAAAATTAAGTGAATATGAGTACATATGAAAATGACATTTGATAAAAATAATTTAAACAATAACTTTGTAATAAATGTCAATTTATAAAAAAATGTTAACAATAATTTTATAACGAATGCAGTGATGAAAGAAGCAAAAAAAAGAAAGAAAAATAAATACGAACATCCTGTAAAAATATTATGATGGAAAATGTTATCATCTTGACGAGTTTAAGTTACATCTGGCATATAAGTATGTATGTATGTACTATATACATACATATGTATGTACATATGTATTCAAGTGTAAAAATTTTATTATTTTCCAGCACCCTTCTTCAGAAAATTTGTTTAATGTTTGAATAGTCCGTTTTATCGATGTTTCCTTCAAGAAAATGTAACTTGCCAATACCAGCAACCAAACAAGCACTCGATACCATTACATGCACACCACCATGTTTTATTGTCGGACGAAAATTCTGTTTGTGAAAGATTTTTCCTTCCTGATGAGAGTAAATAAAATATTTTGGAGTTGGATGAAGAGAAATCTTAATTAAGATGTGAATTCGAAACATCTGCGCCCGACAGTAAAACTTTGTAATGTGCATATGCATTTTATTGAAGGAAATATGAATAAAATGGACTAGCTAAAAGAAAGAAAATATGCTGAGAAACTTGGAATAAACGATATTTTTATATATAAAGATAATGATCGAAAACATGCTGCTGGAATAGTGATAAAGGGCTCTTATATCATAGTCTCAATCAAAATTCGACCTCAATCACCGGATTATAACATTACAGATATCTTATGGCAGAAACTTGGAAATCGAAAAGAAGTAACGCCCTTTTCAGAGGCCGCTATACCCCCGTGTGGGTTAGAATGAAAATTGAAATTTACCTCGCTAAACTTTGAAACATTGCCACATGACTAATTCTTTCTTAACTAACAAATGTTACGAACATAAGGCTACTACAGCTTAGACTAAGTGATCAAAATTCCATTGAAAATCGCAATTAGGAAATTGCCTTTTATTTTCATAAAACTAACAGGAAATTACGTTGCGAACAACCCAATGGTTGCTTCACATTTCAGGGCGAGGATCAGCAATAAAAAGCCATTTTGTTTTCGTCATGTTGTACTTTTAGTAGAATTGCTACTATCAAGTAAGTAAATGTACCTGATATTATGAATTGAAAAATAATTTAGCAATCAATTTTGAAAATTCAATACATATATACATATATACTTTTATGTTACATAGGAACAATTATTTTCCAATCCTAATTGTTGTGCATCACTTCAACGTACATACATAGTTACCAACAATTTTGTTAATTTTTAGAACATACATAGATCACTTTTTATACAAATAATAAATTTTAACGATATTTTACTACTCACATTGCTACCATTTGATGTGTCGCGGGTTTTTTTCTTTTTCGGTGGACCCTCAGCGTCTCCTGTAAAAACAATTTTATGGAGGTAATTTTAATAATTGCTTCAAAAATCAAATGTATAATTACAAAAAAATACCTGAAAAATATTTTGAAGTTCTTATGTGTCTTAACCTGGAAAAAGGAAAAACGCAAGCAATTGTTTAACTATATTCTACCCCCCAAAAATTTACATTCTTTTTTAGTTATTTGAAATTAAGTGCAGCTTTTTTTGCAATTGAAAACACGTTTATTTTTTTGTATGATTTCGGTTTTTGTTTTTTACTTTAATTATTATTAATAATTAAACTTAAATTTATAATTTATTTAGTATTAATATTAAACTTATGTTTTTATTTTGTTTTAATATATTTTTTTAAGTTTACTTCAAATATGTGTTTGATGTCGTACGTACGTAATGTGTTTTCTTTTTAATTAATTATGTTTATTATTACTTTTTGAGGTTAATGCTTTTCCTTTTAATTAATTTTCTTTGTAGTAATTATATATCTCTATATTATAAGTTGCATCCAAAGAACAAATACAATAAAAAAATAATATTAAAAAATAATTGTTAAAACTAATATTTATAATTTATTTTATTGATTGAAAATTTTTATATTTTGTTTTTATCTAATGCTAAACAACAATTAAAATTAAGAAAAACTTTTAAACAAATGAAAAAAATTCTCTGTATACACTTAAAAAATAATTTATGTTTATATGTATGTATATACTTTAGAAAAAAATGTAATTGTTTAATTTGTAATTTTCCAACAAGTTTTTTTTCGCCAATCGAGATGAAATTTATATCAATACGAATGTTAATTACAAATTAAAGAATCAGAATCAGAATAATTCTGAAAAATGTACTAATCAGGAGAAATTTAAATGGCATTTTATTAAATTTTCCACACCGACTAATTTTATATAACCCCACAATTAGCCAGTTCAAAAGAAAGAACATTTCCTCAATAATCTTTAATTTATGCTTTTTAAAATATTTTCGTGCTCTAGAATGGGATCCACCATTGAAAAGTTTCTATATGGATTCCTTTCCTTCGAATTGGCTGATAGTCCCTGATAAAAGGCGAGACAATGCCTTGCGCCGAATAAATGATACTTAGTGAATTTTTGGTTTCTAGGAATTTTTTTTATTTATTTTCAACTTCCTTTGTTGGAACAAATTAAGATTTAATGTGTTGTTTTTCAAGAGAAACTGATAACAGATTTTCAGTTAAAAGACAATATGAGAGTATTATATTTCAAAACAAAATCAAAGTTGAATCAACTAATTATGCATCATAATGTTGCATACAAATGTGTATTACGAGTATTTGAAAACAAGTAATCAATATTTTATCTAACTTCTTGGTTAAAATTTAACTTGTTTTTTAAGACTAACTTCAGTCGGTTTGCGGAAGATTCATTTTAAATTGATCATATATGGTCACTACGTGCTAAATTATATAAAGAAAGGAATAAAAACGAAATGTGAATTTATATGGAGGAAATTTCATGTTACTAAAAATTTATTTTTAAATAATTGTTTAAACATTATTGTTTTAAGCCTAAACTATCATTTTATTTATGAATTTTAATACTTATTAATGAAAAAGATAAATTTATTATGCCTTATTACTCCTTACTATCATAATGCAACAGCATTTCTAAAAACAAAAACAACTAAGAGAATTTTAAATTGAACTTGTTGTATGGAAAAAATAAATAAATGTTACTAATTAATAACTAACGAACAAGCCAGCTTCTCGCCCAATAAGTTTACTCAAAGGCTGTAACTTTTTATGCTAATAATCTTTTTATTTTTCGCTTTCATATCGAACAAATTTTTGTATATGAATTGTATATTTAAAATAAATATTAATCTCAAATTTCGCCAAGCTTCGATCTCGGCATGGGTCATCAAGCTATTTCAAATTAATAAATTTCTTCTCCACTGCTTACTTTTTTCAATAAATCAATCCAATATTATGTACAACAAGGGAAAACAATTTTATAGTGGAAACTAATTTTATGGCATGTTATTTATTTCATAAGAAATTAAATCTTCATAACTTCTAATTTTTCCATATTGTATAATTTTATGTTTGTGTGGTTGTTTTCATAATTTTACTACTCTTATTTTCTGTTAAATAATTTCAAAATTTTTTATGCATAATTTCCCTCAACAGTTCCTATTTTTATTATTATTATTTCTTTCATAACTGTAATGACTTATGACGTTTTTTATATCATGTTTGTTACTCATAATTGATATTGTTTGACAATTTTAGAAATCGTATCACTGCATTGGCTATGCTGGGCCATTATATTCGCACGTTCATAGTCTTGTAACATTACAAATGGGGTTATACACAGAATTCATAACAACAGCAACAACCTCCATTTATTGTTGTTATGAAATTGAATTCTTTCTTTAAAATACAATCACTACTACGAAATTTGCTACAAATACATAATAGCGCTATTCACAATCTCGTCCATTTGAGATTGCAAATTAGTTCAATTGTAAACATTGCAACATGATGAATTTTGATTTTTTAATTTTCCGCACATATTTCTCTTCTCTTCGTTTCAGTTGTTAGTTTGCAATTAATTATTGCATGTAAGGAGTAGATATAAATGGTACTCTGTTGGGCACAACAAATCATGGAAACGATGCTCCGTGCAGAAATTCAACAGTTCTAGCAACACAGCATAAAAATATACGCATTTGCTATTTAATTAATTTTACTTCATTAGCGCTAAAATACTGAGCAAGTATATATAAGGTAAGATCGGATTTTTTGGTCTTGCAGGTTACTTTGTAGCAAAACTGCAACAAACCAAAAATATGTGCTAAATATTTACAATTTGCACAGATAAATTGTTACATGTCAATTTGCAGAATTACCAACATAGTGCAAACCCTTGCAAAATAGTTTTAAGCATTACATATTTGCAAAACTGTAGAAATAAAATCAGTTGTTGGCTTCAAACTTCTTAGTATAAAAATGTATTTTGCTGCACGTGTATTTTTTCTATATCACAAATTTTCGCAGCGAGAAAATACAGATATACGAGAACGTTGTAAGTTTGTCTATATACCAGTATTTTATATAAAGCATATATGTATGTATTGTGGATTTTATACCCACAAACGGCTGCTATAATGGACTTCAATCTTGAAAAAAAATTTTCTTTTCTGTATTAATTTGTCGTTAACGGGCAAAAATTTTATATAAAAGTGAAATGTATTATTGGTTTCAAATTAGTATAACAAATACACGCCAGCGAATTAGGTTTAACAAAGACTTTAAAAAATTTGAATAAGAATTAAGTACTTTAGTTGTTCTATGCAACGAAGGTAGAAAATACCCGTATGTCATTGGAATATATATGCTAATTTTCAATTAATTAATTTTATAATGATATGAAAAATAAAAATTTTAAATAAATTTTGCTTGTTTCAATGATTTAATTTCTTAAGTGTCAACTTATCAAGTTACACAAACCATTTATGAAAGTTCAAAAGGTCCATTTATTTATAATTTTTATTAGTTTAACTACGCCAAGATAAAAAAAAACATTTTTAAATGAAATGGTTAATTTTTTATGTGTAATATTTCGAGAAAAAGGGGACGCTTTTTCTTTTTTAATTGTTGTTTAACGTAAAAACTACAACATACTATTATAGTGGTTTTGTTTTGTAATGATTTAATACAAACTTCATTTCATTATTATTTTATAATTTATTGTATATTTGAAAAAAAAAATCAAGTTAAGCTGCAAAATAATAAAAAAAAATCGATAATTATAAAAATACAAAAAATAGTACGCTTAATTATAATGAAACAATTGTTATAAAACCACTTGTTGGAATTATTAAAAATTATTTTTAATAGTTCTTTTTATTTAATTTGTAATAAATTTATATATAATTTACAATTTCAAAATTGTACGTTGAATTAAAATTTGATCCAGTTCACTTAATAAAAAAATATTTTTATTATTTTGTAAAAAAAAAACGTGCAAACAATGTGTAAAGGGGAAAGCCGACAGCCGAAAAATAAATCAAACGCGTTTTAAAACAAAATTATTGAAAAAAGTCTTTTATAATTTTACAGACTTATTCTGGGTGATGGTTTAATTTGTTTCTAGATTTTTATATTTTATTAAATTTGTTCTTATATTGTGACTTAAGCTATAAAAAAAACAATTATGTATATTAAAAAAAATTATTAGTTGTATATTATAATGCTTTGAATTTTTTATTTAAATATATTTTAAATCGTTTTGAATAAATTTTCAAAATGTTGAAAAATTGCTGACCAAATTTTTACATCTTGATTTGATGGTTTCTATTAAAAGAAAACGAAAAATGTTGAATAGAAGTGTGTGTACGCTTTTTTATAACTAAGATAAATCAACAAACCAATTCTTTTCTCTTTTAAATTAATCAATTTAAATTTATTGAAATTTAGAGACAAATTTGGCTCGGCTTACAAGAGGAAATATTTCAAAATTGACATCAAAATTCAAAAGGGTAAAAAAGGTAGCAGTTTTTCTTAAACAAATAAAATTACAATGTTACTGATTATTTTTTTACAGCAAAAAAAAAAACAAATAAAACTTTCGATATCTTGATTTTAAAGGAATACAACACTGCTACAACTACAACGACAAAAATAATCGACAGTTTGCGTGCACTTGGTCTCAACCATCCACTTCCAAAAAAAAACTATTCAGTTAGAAGCATTCGTACAAAATTGTATTAACTGAAAAGTAATTAGCAGTCATCAGTCGCGATATTGCTTAATCCTGACTTACATACGCAGAATTACACACACCAGATAATACCATCCAGTCTTTGAGTCCAGCTACTAGCATAAGAAGCTTAGAAACGAAGTTTAGGCATAGAAAATATATCCTGGAGGGTTGGAGAAGAATGCATTCTCTACGGGCATATGACCCAAACTAGGTATGTGAAAAACCTAACTAGTGCCAAGGACAGAAGAGTCTCAAGTGTTGAAGAACAGTATCCATCATTTGAAAAAGTGACATCTCGCCATTTTTTTATTTACTGCCAGATATTATAACGCTCAAAGGCTAGATGGCTTAAACACGTTAAAGAGTTCATCATGTGTATCATGTGTATCATTAGGTAGCGTATTAAATTATACAGTACTCCTCTTCCGTACTTAGCAACTAAAATTGAAAGCTTTTGGTTATCAATATGTATTTTGAACCCATGTTACAGATAAAAATTTATTTTCAGAAACTGGCAAACCAAATCCGAATTCGGTTCGTAATTGGATACAAACAAACCTTTAAAACTAAATTTTTTTATGAACTCGTTTGCAGAAAATGTTGAAATGATTTCAAACGTTGTTCAAGTGTCTCAGCAATGACAATATTAGATAAAAAATTTATTTTAGCTAACTATTCTCTAACTGAAGTTTTCTCCTATTTTGCACACACTTTTAATGATAATGAAAAATAAAAATATACATAATATTATTTTTTTGCATTATGAGGTGTCTATATATTTGTATATTATTTTAACGTTTAATAATGTTTAACTTTACACACTTTTTACACATTGTCTGCAAGTGTACTAATAAAAATCATTTCTTTTTTTATCTTAATAAAAAAAAGCAAAAATATTATATTAAAATTAAATTGTAAAAATATTTTACAATTTTGAATTTGTAAATATGGGATTTATTTAGTTAAAAAAACGCGTACCTTAACTTTATTTTTTGTATTTTTGTTTTGGTTTTCTTGATATATATATATATAAAAATTAAATAAACATTTGAAAACACTTTGTAGATAATGAGTTGGATTTTTTGTAGCCACGTTTTATTATTTTTATTGTTATTATGTTATTATTTTAATAATATTGTTTTACTTATTATTATAACTATATTATATTATTGCCATATTCTTTTTATATTACTATTATATTATAATATATTATAATATATTATATTATATTATATTATATTATGTTATATATTATATTATATTATATTATATTATATTATATTATATTATATTATATTATATTATATTATATTATATTATATTATATTATATTATATTATATTATATTATATTATATTATATTATAATAAATTATATTATATTATTGTTGTTATTGTTATTCAAATTGGTTTTTGTACTATTTTTAACAAAAACATTGTGAGAATTGGGTAATTTTATAAACGTTACTTTCACATTTATATGTATTAAAGTATACAAATTTAGTTATTAAATTGAAGTGCTAAGAAAGAACTGGTCATGTCTCCAAAGGGACCACACATTGTTTAAGTTTCTCTGGACGGGCTGATCATTGTAAAAAGAGTAATGTGAGATGAAAAGTTCATACATATAAATATATGCAAAAAAAGAGATATATACATACATATATGTATATATACTACATATATACTTTAATTTTGAAATTATATTTTGGAAGAAGCAAAAAACTTGTCTGCAACAGCTATTCGAGTCCTTAACCCCAAACTACTAATCTAGTAGTACTATATGCTAGTAGCTCTATATGTCCACTATATTCCTCACACTTAATTTTATTTAAGGATGAATTAGAACGATTTTTTTACAACCATATCAATTACTTTATTTAAATTTTTCCTATTTTTTTTTTTTATTGTATTGGTACTTTCTATTTTTTTTTTTTGTGTTTGCTTTATTGGAAACTGTTGGAGTACAAGCAATTTATAAATATTTATGGTAAATGATCAGTGATATAAACATTTGCTTGTAACCACAAAATTGTGCTTTAAATTTAAACGTCTTCGGAACCTTAATGATATTGATAAAAAATATTTGAAACGTCAAATATACATGTTATGTTTACAACGTCAAACATAACATAAATGTTTTAAATGTGATATGAAAATATTACATTTGTTTTATTCAGAGTATTTATTTCAAATAGAACTTGTATAGAAAAACGTTATAAATGTCGACTAAAACTTTATATATGAGTATATAAGTATATATAAAAGTTTGAGTGGGTACATTTCAGAACAGTTTCATCAGGAGGTTCTTAAAGATCATTTAATTAAATTATGCTTAAGTTTGCTATTGGTAGGTTTTTTAATAACCTAAAGTGAATTATTTCGCATAAAATTCCGCTGCTAATAGAAGAATTTATATGATTTTGAAGTTTTATTAGGTTCAAATTAACTATGCAAATTTTTTTAATATATTGTGGAGACAAATGACACGTATCAAATAATTGTATAAAGATATATTAATTTTTGCAACAATTTATTGAAAAAAGAAATTACTTCAAGTATTTCTTTAAAAGTAATAAATTCAAATAAATTCAAAATTAACATTTCTAATTACCCATTTCATATTTTATTTAAGAGTTAATAGTAGAAGTTCGAAAATAGAAAACTTCCAAATAAAACTTTCTAAAGTATTAACGTAACTCACAAGGATAAAATAATTGTTGCATCGCTTAGATGTATGTATGTTGTGTTTATGTGTTTATATTTTGTAAAATTTTATTTATTTTTACAAAATTTTTAGCCGATACAATAATTATTTTTAGCCGATACAATAATTATTTCACAGTTGTGAATTTATTTATTTTTTTATTATTCTTTTGAATTTATTTTAATTATTTAATTGAAATGATTATTAATATAATATAATAATTGAGTTAGAAATTTTTCTATGGATTTTTCTGGTGTAATTGATTATTTATTTATTATCAAGTGAAAACGTAGCTTTTCACTATGGTGGTGATTAGAATCAAGGTCTTCCAAATAAATATTTTTAATTTTGTTTTAATTTAAATAAACGTGTTGATTCAATTTTTTTCTTTCTTTTGTTTTTAGCTGCTCTATATATAAAATGTGTTTTTCTTTTTTCATATTAATGTTATAAGAAATGGAATGATTGGCTGCCCCCAATACACAATTGCTTCACGATTTTCTTTTTTTTTCTTAGTTTTATATACCTTACATATATTTTTTAATTATTTTCTTTTGTTATCGAGATGGTGGTTTATCAACTACTTGAGAAACACAAGTAAAAACTTAAAAATTTATTTTAGTTAAAAAAAATATCTATGTAAAAAGTGTAAAATGATTCAAGCATTAATACAAAGAGATAAATGAGTTAGCTATTGATCAAATTTATGTTTATATCATCTACTAGATAAAATAAACTATAAGAAAAATACTTCAAATTGTTAAAAAAAAACGACAATAAAATTCATGATAATACAAAATGTGTATATAATTAGTGTCAGTTTTGAAGAAAGTTTATTTCCTAGCAAAGTTTTACATTCTGTTTGTTCCCATTTAAGAAGTTTATATTTACGACAACTTGTTTAACAAATTGTTTTGATTTGTTTTATACTTATCTTTCGATTTTATTGATTTTTTTTATAATTAAAGTACATAATTTCAAAATAATTTTGTTTAACAAAATCTCATTACTAGCGTATTTGACGGAAAGAAGTTTCATTTTAACAAAAAAAAATATATATATAAACAAATTATTATATCATAAAAAAATAATTACAAAACAAAATATAACATATTGCACTTAAAAATAAGAACTTAGTTCTATAGTTTTAAAAAACAAACAACAAACAACCTTTTATCATCCTCTCTTTTTTATGTTATCAAAATAGTAATTTCAGTTGAATATAATTTTTTATATTATTTTTGTCTATAATGACAAAAAAAAGAGTAAATGCAAAATTATTAAAATGCAAACAGAATCTCAAAACTTTGCTAGCAGAAGTAAATATAGGAAATAGGAATGAAATCGAAAAAAAGAGTTATTCAAAATTTAGATGTTAAAAACTATAATTAATGTTTAACTAAAGACTGTTTTTAACATTTAAAGTTTAGTACAGTAGACACAACACGCATAATGCAATTCAAAGTAATTAAAATAGACTAACGGCGGCCTTATCCCAGCTTTTTCTTTGAATTTTTATGGTGGCTACGTATTAATACTGAAAGTTTCAAACTATGTTCTTTATAGCGAAAGACTGAAAACTTCCGAGAAAAAAAACAATGATACCAATTCAGTAATCGAATGATCGTAAAGTGCCTAGTTTTTACTAACGATTCGACCAAACAACTGACACATTGCTTCCTACACCGTCTTCCGTTTCACTGTTTTTCGTTTTCGGAAATCGCAACGATTTCAAATCACTCGGCACAACAAAAAATAAAAAAAAAAAAAAAAAATATATATATATATATATATATATATATATATATATATATATATATATATATATATATATATATATATATATATATATATATATATATATATATATATATATATATATATATATATATATATATATATATATATATATATATATATATATATATATATATATATATATATATATATATATATATATATATATATATATATATATATATATATATATATATATATATATATATATATATATATATATATATATATATATATATATATATATATATATATATATATATATATATATATATATGTTGAATGAACGTATGTATCGGTTGGTCTAAATACAAAATAAACAATGGAATTTGGCTAAGTAATCGTGTTCTCTGAAAGGGTGGCTATGTAAAGAAACAAAATGGGCGCATATGGGGATCGGAAAAATTTCACGTCATTGTCGACAAGTCATAGTGAGTGACAGTTTGGTGTGAATTTTAGAGATTCGGCATCATTGATCATTTTTTTTTAATGCTGGAAACGCCATATCAATCAACTGAAATAGAAGATATTCCCCCTTATCGTGTTTGGCGATTTTCGGCTGCAAATTCGACAGTTTGTACTAGATTAAAGAAAAATGTTGCTCGGTATCTTTAGTCTATTACAAACTGTCGTAATTGCAGTCGAAAATCGCCAAACACGATAAGGGGGATTAACTTGGATAATCTTTGGTATCACCAGAATAGCGCACCATATCACACAGTTCGTCAGCATGTCATAACAGCTCAATTGATTTTTAAAGGTATATTTGGACCTGAGCCACCCCATACATAGATTAGGCTTATTTAAGAAAATACATATTTTGAAAACGCAATAAACAAACAGGAAAGTTTAAACGTATTACATACAGACGACAGGTTAAAAATTTCTCTTTAATGCATCCAATTTAAAAATTAAAAAAGTAAATTTAACAGATTTTCAACTTCATTCCAGTTTTTAACTGTAAAAATTTTAAATAGGAAATAATTCCTTTAATAAAAAAAAGTAATGATAGAAGGAAATGAAGCTAAGAAATGTGAAAATTCATTTAAAAAAAATATGTATTAAAACAATAATAAACTTATAATCACTAACCTATTTTTGTTGTTTAAACTCTTAAAATAACACTTAATACGCTTAGTAAAACTGAGGAGGGATACATGTGGCAGATCTAAATTCCTAATTTCTAAAGTAGGAGACTTTTATGTAAGATGAAACGAACATTTTTAAATATTGCTACTCTTTCTAGATGAAATGAGCAAATAGATTGAAAATAATAAACTCCAAACTATAAGCTAAATAAAAAAATCAAAATTTTGTAAACAATAAAAACTGTTTTAATTCTCCATTTCTTTAGTTTGTAATATATATACTATATATATATTTTTGTTATATATTTTCTTACATTTAAAGTTCTATGTTCGTTATTTTAAAGATTTGAATATCTATCTTCAATTACTATTGTTTTATTTATGTATATAATGCTTGTAATCATCAAATGTAATCATAAATGTTTTAAAAAATTATTATAAAAAATTATAATAATTATTAGTAAGAATTTGAAGTAAAGATGAAATGAAATAATGCTTCACGGTCATAACTAATAATAAATGTAATATTGAGTGATTTTGAATTTGTTTTCTCATTTTTGTAATATAATAGGGTAAATAGTAGTAGGAATATTAAGATAGGGAAGTTGGTTTAGTTTGATAATAATCATATTTATAAAACAAAATTATATTAAACAAAACGCGTCCTAACCTGCTTCACTGTCGCTTGAGTCGCTAGAACTACTATCGCTTGAACTGGACGAGGACGTATCGCTAGAACTAGAACTTGATGATGGGCGATTTACGGGTTGAACAGCTTCAACTTTATTCGATGATTCGTCTGAAATAAAAAAAAGTTTTTTAGACAAGAAAAAAATTATTTTCAAAAATTTATATTGGAATTTTGATTAAGGCACAGAATATGTGTATCTGACTTTTATTTAGGTGGAACAAATTGTTTTATATATGGAAAATGCTATCTGTATTGGTCAAATTTTACATATATATTAGAGAAAGCTAAACACCAGGTTAGGTTTGGTTAGGTTTAACAAGCAGCTTTCGCTCATTTGAGTCCATGCATTGTTCCTTTTGTGATAGAGAATGGAAAATTCGAAGCAGTGGAGTAAATAAGACAGAAAGGGAAACACCCAGAGTCTACGGCAGGAATCGAATCTGTGTACCCTTTGAATAGTCTGGTACACTAGCCACTAGACTACGAGGATATCAATTAAATACAATAACTACGATAAAGTTACTATGATTGATATTTAAATTACAATTCGATGATGAGATTTACAGTAGGTGTAATTAATTTTGATGATAGATTATAGGCTTCGCGGTTTAATGTCAGCAAAACAAGAGCTCTCTCAAAAAAAAAGTATGAAAATGATGAGGTTAAGATCCAGAAGTAGTGCAAATAAGGATAAATTCATTATTGGAAGACGTTCTCTTTTTTATTTCTATTCGCCTATTTAGAAGCTATTTTCATTATGTTTAAAAAACTAATTAATGTTAAAAAAATAGCTGACATCTTGCGAGATTTATTTTTCTCATGTTGAGTATAATTGTTTATTGTGCTGTTTGTATAAAAGCATTCTAAGCCCTACTATTATTATATATATTTTGTAATAATCATATGCGATAGAGAATTAGTTGGGGAGAACGTCCCAATAAATTTTAATATGAAGCATTTTTTTTATAAGTATAAAAATCAAAATCATATTTGTCACCATGTAAGTTTTATGTAACATGATGTAAGTATGTATGAAATAATCAACTAAAACCGTTTAAAAATCAAAAATTTTGATTTTTCTTACTCAACCTCTATCAAAGAATGATATACTTATGTAACTGTTTTCGACCTATATATGTAAGTTACAGAACACTTGTTTGTGCAGTTTAATCTTAAAAATAATTTCTCAGGCTAGATAAACAAATATATATTTTCCAAAGATTTAGTACATAAAGATAATCAATTTACCTTTTTTAGCTGTCTTCTTGTTGGTACCCAATTGACCTGTCACATCTTGCAGACGTTTTTCCAGCTCCTGTTTCTTTTCGGCCATTTGTTCATCTTTTGATTTACCAGATGGTTTTTTATCTAAATTATAAATTAAATAGTCTCTTTAGTCCAAATATCAAAATACAAATACTTTTGTATAAAGTTATACAATTTATAAAATAAATCAATGTCTCATTTGTACATATCGACATTTATGTAGCTAAGAAGAAATCGAACATTTGTTAAGATTTTATAAAAAAGAAAAAACCAATTCAAAATAAATTTTGATCATGCTTATTCAAATAAAAAATAGGAAGGATATAGGAAAGAAACCATTACCAAAATAAAGTGTAATATATAAATTGTAAAAATCTACTGATTTAAAACTCGTATATACATATTTTCATATATACATACATGCATACATACATATATAAATATACATATATACGAGTTTTAAATCAGTAGATTTTTACAATACAATTTTTAGATAAAAATTCATGCCGATAGTTAAAAGAAGAGAATTAATTTTGCAGAAAGATTATAGAAGATTATAGATTCTTCTGATGTTTAAATTAATAACTACAAGAGAAATAACATATTCAATAACGTAAGTGATAAAAGACTTTAGGAAATAAATAAAAATCAATATATATGATATTTAGTTCATCCAATTAACACGTTCACTACTTTTTCATTGTTTTAATCACCGAATTTTTAAAAGAATAACATATCATATTGATATAACTGTATTTTTATACTTTTCGTTTTCTTGTTTAGAAAAGTATTGGAAGCAGAATGCAGCAATTGATTTGTTTTCTAATTCGAGTTAATGAAATCATTTGAAAAAAATTTTAATTGAAATTATTGGTGTTTTATTCATGTAGGTTTATTGTTGTCCAACTAATTTATCTCTATTGCAAAGAATTTAAGCTTTCAGAAATCTAGAAACTGGGAACCAAGAAAATTCGTTACAATTATTATTTACAAGAAAGTCGAGTTAGCGTGAACTTTTTCAATTTAATATAAGCAACGGAAAGTTTTGTTTAATAATCCAACCATATATTTTTCCGGAATAGTTAACTTAACTAGGTCATTCGACTAGCAGCAAAAGCCTGATCTAGTTGGACACTTCTTTAGAAAAATCTGAACTACCAAGATTATTAGGGACAGTTTTAGTTAGTGTCAGAACTAAAAAAATAGCAAACGGGAGACTGACACTAAAATGATATTTCTCACGAAAATGTTTATGAAGAGAACGAGATTTTCTTTAAAAATAATTTAATCATGGGCAATTTCTTAAGAATTTGCTGACACCAATGCTAGATTTCTTAAGGAAGTTTTATGCTAGGAGTGAGCTGCTTTAAAAAGTTTCGGATTTACTGAAATGCTTTATTAAAGACAAATTAAATTTATAGAAATATCAAATAGCTCGATTATGCTTCGAAATAAATAAAATTAAATTACTTTAGGATTCAAAAAATGAAGTTAATCACTCTATATAAACACCTACGTTTTTCTTGGAAGATATTCAGATGAGAGCAATTCAGAGCTACATGTCAGTTATTTTTTTTTTTTTTTGCAAATGCAAGTCAGACAACAATAAAAAATTAAGTATTTGTTGGAATTGACTTTTGATAAAATGCTTCAGCATGTTTGAATGCAAAGAAAAATAATGTAATAATTAAATTTTTTATCTAATGTGGGAATAATGATCTGCTTTTAATAATAATAATAAAAATGTGGGATGTGTGTGAAATTATGGTTAAATCGCTAATAACGTGTGATATTTTTCCTTCTTGTTTCATGAAAGATGTGCTTATTTGTACGTATGTAAGTATATACATACATACATACATACAAAAACAATGTAAATATGACAAAGTGAATAAAACAAAAATGTAAAAAATAACAAGTCATCACAATTGAAATAGTGTAAATAGGAATTAAGCTGCACATTTGTTTTGTTTTTTCTTTAGAGGAGTCCACAATAGGCGGAAGCTTTAAACGTATCAATTTTGGTTATCTTGTTATAAAACAATACACAACACAAGTAGTTGCTGACAAACAAAAATCAACCTCTTTGAAGTTTTTAACGTTATAGTTGTTGTTCTTGTTCATGTATTTCTTGAGTAGTGCGTGTCATTGGGATAAACTTACAGTAAGGCTTACGGGTTTTTTTGCGCAGACATGATGCCACATAGCTTTCAAGTTCACGCAACGTTGAGGGTTTCAAAGTTTCGAAATCAATTTCAATTTCGTCAGGATTAGAGTCGCGCAGCGATGGTTCTCGATTTTGTATAATGTGTACAACTCGTCCCAATTTATCACCTTTTGAAGAGAAAGAAATATATATATATATATATATATATATATATATATATATATATATATATATATATATATATATATATATATATATATTATATAGATATACATACATACATATATATATATATATATATATATATATATATATATATATATATATATATATATATATATATAAATATATATATATATATATATATATATATATATATATATATATATATATATATATATATATATATATATATATATATATATATATATATATATATA